>JALQSN010000694.1:0-26228 GCA_023690525.1 Holotrichia oblita | reverse complement strand
AATATCCGCTTGCTAAAAAAGTTGACAATGACGATTTCGATGCAATAAAACTAACCAAGATTCCACCGCACGGAGAATGGAACTACATATTTTATCCTGCTTGAAAAGTAAATGTTATTGTCTGTATAATGGGGTTAAAACCCTCGCCTTCAGGCGAAACCTTTAGGTGAAGCTCCTGAAAGGGATTAAATTCAGTTCTTGAGAAAAACTACTCAAGAGGTGAATATAGTGGAGAATTATAGAAAATCATCCCATGCGACATATGATTTGAAATATCACATTGTATGGATAACGAAATACAGGAAACTGGTGCTAACCAGTAAAGTAGGGGAGCGGACGCGAGAGCTAATAAGGCAAGTATGTAGAACAAATGAAGTAGAAATATTAGCCGGGCACGTAGGGAAAGACCACATCCACCTACTTGTATCAATACCGCCGCAGCTATCGGTGAGTAAACTTGTACAGTATATAAAAGGCTACAGTTCCAGAAAACTCCTAATGGAATACAAAGAACTGCGAAAACAATATTGGGGAAATCACCTGTGGGCTAGAGGATACTTCGCTGCGACTACCGGTAATATCACTGATGAAATCATCGTGCAGTACATTCAGAATCAGGAAATAGAAGAATCACAACATGGTGATAACTTCTCTGTTGGCGACAAACTTTAGGCGGCTTCAGCCGCAACTAACCTATCGGCTTTCAGCCGATAGTAGTTGAGTTATAGACAGTTCCTTAGTGTATATATGGTGAAGGTTTTCCATAGGAAACAAGGCAAGCGAAATAAAATGAACACAAAAAGACAAACGCATCGGCATTGCGGGGGAATGTTTTTATCTGTGTGATTTAGAATAACCTCGCAGATTTTAGTTAATAATTTAAGCACGACGAAATAAGGGCAACGCAGTGGTGCGACCTGACGCACACCGTGGCTTGTACGGTAGGGGCGAGACGAAAGGCTCTCGTCTTTTCGTTAAATTTGACAATGTCCGCAATGACCAGGCGGATACGTCCGCGCTCGTTAGATACGTGTCTCTGTATCGGATTAAAACGTAGGTTTTTATGCGATTTTAACTCCTCAGAGTCAACCATTAAAGCCATGACCTTTTATTCCTTAAAACACTATTTTTATTAGTCTTTTTTAGGTTATTTCGTGCGCTAAAGTTAAGTAAAGGTTATTTCTTCACACCTGCATGATATAAATGGTAAATAAAGCAAAACGCCGGAATTAGAAAGATTATCCCCAAAAAAATAACGGAAGACAGAAGCAGTGTCGTAAAGAAATTTAGGCCGCCCCGTATACTGAATACTGTTAAGATATCAGCCGCTTCCAGATCGAAAAAAGGGCAGAGTAGTATGCTTATAATGACACTGATTATTCCGTGGACCATTTTGGAAAAAAGGTACACGGATATTTTTATATCTGTTTGGCTGAAAAAGCTGATTGACTGAGCATGGATCGAAAAGCCCCCGAAGGATATGATGCCAGAGGCTACGATAACAGAAAGCTCGGTCGACGACGCTCCTGATAATATTTTTGCGCCATTTGTCATCTCCACAAGGCCGATGAAAAACCCCTTACAAGTTTCCATATCCATGTGAAATAATGATATGAAAGGCATGATCAGAAAGCGGGGCAAAATGAAATTCATTAATTCCAGTATCTTGACGATCACGCAAAATAAAATGATAAAGCCGCCAACCTGCATGACAGCTTCCATAGCATTTTTTACGCTGTCACCTAAAAGACGTCCTAATGGACGACCGTCCTTCTGTCTAGCTGTCTTCATTGCCCGCAGAGCTTGCGACATTATATTCTTGTTCTGCGGCTCTACTTTTTGTTCGCCCGCCTTGTAGTATTTGAACAAAAGACCGGTTACAACAGCACCACCGTAGTGGGCTGCCATCATGAGATAGCCGGCGTCTCTGCTTTGGAACATTCCTATTCCCACGACTCCCGCGATAAACAAAGGACCTGAATTGTTTGCGAAACTAATCAGGCGTTGGGCCTCCGTCTGTGTAAGTTCTTTTCTTTCCCGCATCCCACCGGTGATTTTGGCGCCCATAGGATAGCCGGATGCCATACCGGCAACCAGAGCAAAGCCACCGCAACCTGGTACACCGAATACTGGACCCATAACCGGTGTGAGGAGTGTACCCAAAAAACTGACAAATCCTAATCCCATCAGCAGATTTGTTCCGACAATAAATGGCAGTAGGGCGGGTAATATATTATTGAACCATAGGCCAAGGCCTCCCCTTGCAGCCTCAATACCTCAGCGGGAAACAAAATGAGCAAGGTATTAAAAATCGCCACAAGCAAGGGGGGTGTCAACCAGGATATTTTTGCTTTCATCTTAGTATCCCACAATAGGTTTCCCTCTGAGAATACTGCTCACTACGGTTGTCTTTTCGGTACGATCGGTGTTCAGCTTCTGTCTTCCAGTATGATCCATATAGTAATTATCCTTATGTATCAATTCCGAAATAGGTACAAAGGTAAATCCCTTTTCTTTTAAACCCTTTATAATGATTGGCAGAGCTGTAGGCGTATCCTTCGCGTCGTTGTGAAACAGAACGATGGAGCCGTTTTGCAGATTTTTATTGTTTACTACTCGGTTGATTACATAATTCACGCCTTTATTCATCCAGTCGTGACTGTCGACAAATGGTAGTGTTTTGCTATAATTTTTTATCTGTACGCTACTTTAATTTTTTATCTAAAAAATAAATAATGATTCCAACATATTCGTCCAGTCTACCACTATTTATAGATAAGTATTTATTTCTTAGGCGCAGTAATTTGTCTCTGTTCCAATTCCCCTTTCTGGGCATACTCTCTAATAATGACTTTTGAAATCTACGCAGAACAATTCTTCTTTCATCTTTTAAATATTCATGATTAAGATTTAATGTTTTGAAAATATCGTAATTAATGTTAGTATCAGTTGAATTTATCTCGCCATCACTTTTATAATTAATTTTGGCTATACTTGCTCGTTCTAAAGGATTTACTGTAAGGCTTTTATTTTCTATACTTCTATGTGTATCACAAGTTTTATTTTTTCCGCCACTTCCCATATTCCCAGGACATACGCCTAACATATTTGAGTAGTCAAGCGATTTTTCATTGGGTGGATTTTGGGATATGTAGTGCTCTATCTTCATATTGTCCTTTTCTATCCTTTTCATACAATATGCACATATATATCCTTGTTCAATCAATAAAGACTCTCTGATTGAATCAAGAGTATCTTTACTTAAATTGCTATAGCTTGCATAAGGTTTTGACTTATGCTCTCGCAAACCGAGTGGTTCATTACCTTTATTAATATATATCATTCACTTAATCCTCCAAAGAAAACTCTTCAAAAGATATAGCTGTGCGAATTTCAGTAATAGCTACATCGTCCCCAAGAAGTCCGATTAATTTTTCCAGTTCTAATTTTGCTTCGGCTATTTTTCCTTCGTCGATAAGTTCGTATATATTGTTTATTCTCTTCTTTATATTAGTAGGTCTTTCGTCAACACCCATAATTTGTTTTAAAATGGTATTGGCATCTTTTCCATATGTGTTACTGGAAATGTCAACTTTACAACTGTTATCTAGGAGAATAATGTTGTTTTTATCAACGTTCTGAACTATATTCAGAGAATGTGTAGTTACAAAAAATTGCACTTTGGGAAAAATACCCATCAATGTTTCTACAATCTGTGTTTGCCATTGTGGATGCAAGAACATGTCCAACTCGTCAATGATTACAATGCCGGGCGTTTCCGCTGTCACCTTTTCAAGTAGTTGCGGATTAAGGTTGGCCATTCTATAGGCAATGTCTCCTATCATACTGATTGTATTCCTATAACCATCGCTTAAAAATCTAAAAGGCATAGTTTCCTTTTGTTCATCAGAGTTCACATAAGTTGCCATTAGTTCGCCATACTTTAAATCATAACTAATACTACCGCTTTTATACTGGAGGCTTTCTGAAAACGCTGTTTCCATAGCTTTTTTAACGGCTTGGAATTCTGGTAGCGGTTGATTTTCTCGTAATTCCAAGAGAGTCATCTTGCTCAACCATGAAAGCATCATTTTTTGACTAAATTTTGAATCCATACAGTCTACATACCCAACAAACCTTGACAATGATTTAGGAACCGAACCATCGCGCTTCTCCTTTTTTATTGCCCAAAGACGGCCTGTTCCATAGTATGCTACAATAGGAAGAATGACTTCTTTGTCGCCTGAACGAACTTTATCTTGAATCCTTTTGCCCATATCTATTATACTTTTCGCATCTTTTGTAGTTGTCTTTGAACTCATGCCATTTAGGCTATGAAGCCATGTCAAGTAACTATTGACGAAATTACCCTGACTTGAAATACATACCGGAAATTGTGGTTCTGTATTAATAATACTTCCAGAGCTAAATGGTTTAAGCCTAACATCATCGTGCCTTATATTAACTGCTTGTACTCCATCTATTCCTCGCAAAAAACTACTTGCCGCAATAGAAACGGCATCAAGTAAAGCAGTCTTTCCTGACGCATTATTCCCTATAACCACATTCATTTTGGGGTCGAACCTAAATAAAATTTCCTCAAATCCTCTATAGTTTTTTATCTCCAAACTCAAAATATTCATTTGCGTTCCTCCACTTACTCTAGCATTATTTAATGATACATTTTTAATTATACTATATGGCATATAAATAGCAATCACGCTATTGGATAATCTTATTTTGGTTTTATATTAAATAATTACATATTATTACAAAAAATATCACTTGCAGTTCAATATTTCTACAAATAGCATTATAATTTTATCAATCCATAGTATAACGGAAAAACCCGAGAAACCGCAAAGGCTCCCGGGTTTTCAATATTATGCCGTAACTCTTCTCTGAACCATTATTTTACCCCCGCAAAATCACCGATAGATACTTTAAAATTGACCTCAACCACATCTTTGTATACCACAACTTCATGGATCAATTCGGATACCAGCATTTTTTTAACATCATTCGGTGACTTATTAAATTCCTCTCTCCAGTTTGGAACCATGGACTGCAATTTTATAAACTTGTCCACGTCCTTCATTTTTATATCAATTACGTCTTGCAAATTGGTAATCCTTTGCAAATACCCTGCCTTTTCTTTGTTCTTCTGGACAATGGCTGATGATAATACCACGGGCGTAAACGCACTTTTCCCGTCAATGACTTTTATGATTTCTTTATTTAACTTGTCAATCTCTTTATCAATGCTTTTTATTTTATTACCCATCAATTTTAATTCCATCTCTTCATGCTTTAAGGTTTTTGCCCTTATTCTGCCAATCTCGTCGCTTAAATTAATTTTCTCCAAAGAATCAAGGTAGCCGTATATTTCTTCCAATACGGGTTCTTCAACTTTGGCCGCTATATAGGTTACTTGCTGACAGCGTATTCCCCTGTTTACGCTTGTACAACGGTAAGACGGCTTGACCTCTCTTTTTCCGTTCCGTCCTTTAGTTTCCACTTTGCAACACTGGAATAAGAGCACATTGTAGAGCCGCAATATCCGCACTTTATAAAGCCTGTAAATAGCAACTCGCCTTTAGTCTGCATAGGATAATTGCTGTGCTTGATATTCTCGGACTTGTAGCAGTTAGGCGTTCTCGCATTCCTGATTAACTGTGCCTTTTCCCAAACAGCTTCATCTACAATGGCAAGCTCGTCAACTTTGACTTCTGATATATGCCATTCATTAGGATTGTTCCTTCTATTTGAGCCGGTCTTTGCACTGGTCTTTCCATAGGCGGGATAGCCTTTGTAAATGGGATTTCTAAGCATATAATTACACACCGTCAGCCCCCACTTGCTGTTTTTACGGGTGAGGATGTTTTTTTCATTCAAATACATTGAAATTCTATACCCGCCCCATCCGTGTTGAGTAGCCAAAGTGTACACAAGCCGCACTATTTCCGCTTCCTGTTCATTTATAATCATTTTTTTAATTTCTCTGCCCTTCTTATTCTCAACGCCGGACTTGATTAAACTGTATCCATACGGGGCTATACCGCCGCAAAATTTACCTTCCTTAATCATCTGTAAATGCGTTTCTTCAACTCGTATACCCGTTTTTTCGCTTTCGCCCCCGGATTGCCAGAAACGAATATAATTTATCAGCTTGTCTGCGCGGTTCTCAAAACGTTGCTGTCCTTCCTTTACAGACCATACCTCAATTCCCTGTTCCACAAACCATTCCACAATAAACGGCGTTTCGCCTTCTCTTCTGCCTAATCTGTCAAACAAGAAAACAAGCAGGACATCAAATTTTTTACTCATAGCGTCGGCTTTAATCTGCTGTAAAACATCTCGTTCGTTCGCTTTCTTTTTAAAGCCGGATATGCCTTTTTCTATATATTCCCTTTCAAGCTTCCAGTCAGGTTTTGAACTTATAAAGTCTGAACAGGCGTTTTTTTGCATTGGAATATCATCTGTAAACTTATCTAACTGTGCTTTGGTGGAAACTCTATATAAACAGGCAACTCTTTTAATATCATCCATATAAACGACCCCCATATTATATATAAATACTATAATAAAATCTGCTGAATTTCAATACCCATACATGGCAAAAGCCCAACTTGCGGTTAAACCGTAAGTTGGGCTTTTGTTGCGGCTGTTATGTAATTTTCTCTTAGTACGTTCATTATGGAGTTGAGCTCCGATATATCAGAGAATTTTAATTTAACCCACATCTTATGTTTTTTATTGTATCTGAATAAATTGCCCTCGTAATCCTTCTTGTATTCAATTCCTCTTATTGTAACCGTATCAAAATAGTTCTCCTGTCTTTCCATTGGTAATGCTGACATATTTAACACCTGCCCAATCCTTATAATCTATTTTTATTCATGGGTGTGCAAAATAATGTATTCTTACCTTTGCGACACCTACAGTGTGTAGTAGGTATTACAAAATCGTTTTTAAAGTGAATTTGATATTACCAAAAATACAGCCGATTTAGTGAAATCGAGCTTTTGCTTTAACGGAATTTCTGGACAGGTTTTCAATTCATGATACGGTCTTATTATTAAGTCATCCGGCACATACGGACTGATTTAACGCCCTCTACAAGATATATTCTTATTTTCCGATACTTATATTTTTTAAATATGTATATCTTTTGTGTACACAATGTATTATAATACGTAAAATATCTTATTATATAAACTGGGCGGAGGAATAAAAATGAATAAAAAGGGCGAATGGAATGCTAAAAAAGGCCAAATTCATATAAGAGTGCCGGAAAACTTAAAAAATGAATTTGAAATAATAGTAAATCAAATGGGAACATCAACTTCTGATATGTTCAGACTTTTTATGACACAAGTAGTATTACACAAGCGTATATAGACGAGCTATGGATTACTACCGCGCTAATAAAATGGCACACGGTAAAACAGTTGTAGAAGATGAAGCTGAACTATCTGATATTGAGGAAGATACTGCCGAGTTTATACCAAGTGAAATGTTAGAAACCGAAGAAACGCGGCAATACATAACTGATTTAGTTAGTAAATTACCTGACGAACAAAAGACAGCCGTACTACTGCATTATTATCAACAAATCAGCATACCCGATATTGCTGAAATGCTGAAATGTTCGGAAGGTACAATAAAAAGCCGGCTGTATTACGCGAGACGATTTATCAAGGCCGATATTGAAAAGAAACAAAAGAAGGGATACAAGGTCATTGCTGTTGTTCCGGTTCCTTTGCTAACCCAAATACTATTGAAACAAGCGGAGCAGACAAAGCTTACACCTTCTACAAGTGAGAATATATGGAACAGTATAGAACGCTCTCTTGATTTACCAGCTACAGGCGTGGAAATAGCGGCAAAGTCTACGGCACAGGGCGTAAAGATTGCGGGTATTACTGTTCCTGTAAAAGTAGCGGCCATAGTTATTGGTATTTTGTCTGTCTCGATGATAGCGGTGTGGATTGCTTCAAGTCAGCTGACAGATAACGAAGTGGTAACTCCGATTGTAAATAGCATGACGGAGAATTCGCAAGCAGATAATAGCGAAGGCGAAGAAGCGACAAGCAGTGATAATCTGGCAAGCAATAATTTATCCAGCCTTGGCGTTATAGAGTTAAAAACGAAAAGCGACTACGCAATGATGTATTATGATATGATACAAAAAGTATATATAAACGATGAGGGATTTTTAGACGCTGAAATTGCTCAAAATTCGGACGGTACATATTCTTTGGAAATGATTTATGAAGAAGGCGGTGACTATAATTTTTATTATGCCACGGTTGCCGACGACAATTATGATTTTTCAACCGAGCCGGAAAAGATTTTGTATGAATATACAGATACGCATTATAAAAATTTCTTAAAATGGGGCAGCGTTCTGGAAAGCGCAATGATTGTTAACGACAACTATGGGCGTGAAGCACTTTTACGGATACTAAACCAGGATTTCCAGATTCCACCTATCGTTATGTTTATGTTGCGTGGAGAAGAAAGGATTCTTTTACATTCTGCGCTTCATATGAGAACAAAGACGTTGACGAGAACGGCTATGTAACACATAATCCAGACCCTTATGTTTTCACTCTGTTTGGATACAGGGGCAGTACACAAGAGTATGCGGAAGAGATTGTTCTTGAAGATTTAAAAGCGAATTGTATAAGTACGTGGGGGGTTGGACACGGGGAAACAGATTTTACTAGAGGCGAACGGCTGAAAGATTATTTTAAATAACTTTTATCCAATATTTAAAGAGGTATTCCTTTGATACTTTAGGAATATCTCTTTTTTGTTTGTAAAAATTTTTAAATTTATAAAACCGATACGGTTTAGCCTCCGACCAAGTTAATAGTAACCGTTGGAAGGAGGGATAGCATGAGCAACACAAAAGACTTCTAATTGAAATCAAAGATATTTGCGACACGTTGAGCCAAGATATCGAAAAGCATTTAGATTCAAAAGCAATCAGTGAAGTAACGGCAACTATTGAGCTGTTGCAAGGAAAATTGAATTCATATCTTATTGATTCGGCATGAACAAACCTCTTGTTTTGCAAAGCATTATGTAGTTAATCAGGAAATCTATATCTCCGTCACTACATGGTTTAAGCAAAGTCATTAAAGCTTCAAGTTTGGTAGAAGCCTGTATTCTTTCGGGCGAATTTTCTAGCAAAGAGAATCGGTTGTAATATCAAGAGCTTTAGCAATATTGATTATAGTTTCAGTGCTAAAGCCTGAACTGCCCCGCTCTGCTACACCTAAAAACGACCCTGAAATACCGGCAAGCTCGGCAAGCTGTTCAAGCGTTAAGTCCTTACTTAAACGCGCCTTGCGAACATTTTCGCCAATATATGTAAAATCATCTTTCAATTATATCACCTCTAAATTAATGATAATTGAGAGATGATTATTTTACAGGTCATAACATAATCATTTTAAAAGATTGCAACACAACCAATTTCGTGTTATGATAACAGAAAAAGGGAGGATTTAAATGGCTAAAAGAGTACAAAACAAAGAAGCGTTAGAGCAAAAGTTTATGAGCGAGAAATTAATTGTATCGCAGAAATAATGAATTTTGAAGGCTCAACTCTTAATGAATTCTGTGAAAAGTACTATGAAGATGAGCCATTTGCTATGATTAACAAAGAGGAAATTTTGGAAATACTATAAAACAATTGATCCAGTGAGAAGTTGAGATACGGAGGGACAAAATGAAGAAGAAAATTTTATCTTTTATTATGGCAACTACTATAATTTGTACAATGCCATATACAATTATTGCGGCTGAAAACAAAGAAGTGTCAAACTATATTATCACAACAACAACTTTGCCCGGTGAGAAATACGAGTTTATAGACGCTACTGGTGCTTTACGTGCAGAAGATGGTTTAATACCAATGAAAAAAACAGATTCATCTGGAATAAAATGTGGTTATATAGATACCAACGGCAATATTGCAATTCCTTTCATATATGATAGCGCTAGCTATTTTTCTGACGGAATGGCAAAGGTTAGAAAAGGTAGTATGGAGGGATTTATTAACACTGACGTGGAGATGATGATAGAACAAAGCCGACTTGAAGCGCCTATGTATGCTAGACATTTTATACAAGGTGTTATTTCTGCAAATTACGTTCCAGGTGACCGTACCACAATATTAATGGACAAAACAGGGAATGCAATTGTTCCACGAGGTAAGTATGACAGTATGAATACAACTATGATGACATTCCTCCATAGTGCGTCATTAGACCCTCGCTATTATCCCGCGGATTCCCTATTTTATATTCCTGTTTCCAACGAAGGCAAATGGGGCTATATAGACAAAGCAGGCAATGAGGTAATACCTCTTCAATATGGTGACGCCAGGCCATTTCACGAAGGGCTCGCAGCAGTTGGTGGCAAATCAATTCCAGATAAGCAATGGGGATACAAAACTGATACTTATGGATTTATTGATGCAACAGGTAAATTTGTGATTCCTACGATTTACAGAGGCGTTGAAGACTTTTTAAACGGAACCGCAATTGTGAACAATGCTGACGGTAAGTTTGGTGTAGTTGATAAAAACGGTAATATCATTATCCCTGTAGAATATGCCAAGATAACTAGAACTTACGGTATAAACAGCGAAGATTACTTTATGGCCGAAGGCAGTATGTATGATAGTGCAGGGAAAGAGCTGGTTTCAACAAATATGTATGAAGGGTTTGGAATGGTTAAAGATGATACAGTGGCTGCCTTAACCGATAAAGGTTGGGGTGTTGTAGACCTTAAAACAGGAAATGAAATTATACCTGCCGAAAACTTCCTTGTTTCGGGTTTTAGCGATGGACTATGTGCCGTAATGAAGAAAAAAGATGACCCTGTAGGCTATGTAAATATGCAGAACGAATATGTTATCCAACCTCAATACGAACCTTGGTACACCTTCAACTTTAACGAACCGAATATTGATTTTAGTGGTCCGCTGATTGACACCGTACTAAGTGGCAGAGTAGGTGCAATTAACAGAGCCGGAGATGTGGTTATACCGTTTGAATACGATAGTATATCTCATTTGAGCAATGGTTTTTATATCATAAATAAAGGCAGAAAGCTAAATGGAATTGCGGATAAAGACGGAACAATCGTAATTCCTCCGATGTATGCTGGCATACATCGCATTCAACAAGTAGGTACTGAAACGGATTCTATGGTTTTTGCCGGACTGTCGTCTGACTATAACACGTATACCATTATAAAAATAACGCCTAAAACTTCATAATCAGCATCAAATGCCACTCTACGTAATCAAAAATGCTTGTTACCGGAAAATACATAAACTTTAATGCTTGTACGATTAACGGCAATAATTACTTCAAACTCCGTAATATAGCTTATTGTTCATTCCGGCACAAGTAAGCAGTTTGATGTGACTTGAGATAGTGTGAATCTACTAAAAACAGCCGATACGCCTTATATTACAGGTATATCGGCTGTACGTGTTTATCGGCTTTGAGAAAAACTGTCGTATTTCTCTTTGCTGATGACAACGGGCTTTATTTTCCCACGGCAAAGCAGGTATTCAACATTCCGGCAAGTGTTTATATAGTGAACCTTCTTAAAACCGCTTTTGCTGGCATTGCTAAAGTCATTGAAAAACTCGCTTTCATCATCATAAAATTGAACGTAGTATTTATCCTTGTAAGAAACAACGTCCTTGCATTTGTAGAAAATAATCTTATATTTGCCGTTTACTTGTATGAGCGTTCCGCATATAACGCCGCGCTCAACCCGGATAAATGCCCCATTTGAAAGTTCATAATCCCCAAAGCCGCGATTGCCGCTTAACATGAATTGGAAAATATCATTAGAGACACCGAAAAAGCCGTTATCATTCTTCAATTCCTGATTGATAACCCTGTCTCCCAACTCGCTTGTTTCCCGGAGATAAGATATAATCTCAGGTTGTCCGATAAACTTGTCAAACTCGCGCTGACTACGGGATATGCAATGCTCTTTGTGGAACCCCGGCAACTTCTTTTAATAGCCGCCGAATCATGGGGATAAATAAACTCCGTTTCAAGAACCGCATAAAAATAGCCGTATACACTATGGGCGAACCCCGTAACTTTGGCTATTTCTATTGCCCCGGTTATTTCATCATTGAAGAAATAATCCCCGGCCTTGATTTCCCCTTTGATATCTATGGGTTTATATTTCATTGACATAGCCGGTATTGGCGGCAAGGGATTATTGGCCCGTAAGCTGTATGTTCCCTTGCCCCCTACATCAACTTGTATGGTGGAGTTTGCAATATCCCCCGCCAAGTCAAGGAACGGCGTACTTTCAATGCGCTTTATAAGCTCTATGACCGGGGCGGCGTTGTGAACGTCATTGATTTTGCTGAAAAAATTGTCGTTAAGGAAAGAGGGCAAGCTACAGCGTATCTTTCGGAACGCTTCCGCCGCCTTGCCTACAAGCTCTTTGCCCGTTTCCGGCTTAACGCTTATTATGTATTCCGTGTCAGTTTCTTTGATGTGGCATTTGCATACAAGTATTGCGCTCTCGAACCCAACGGAGCCTTTATCAATTACGATATAAAAGTCGTTGGGTACATAATAATCACGGCTTGCGGAGTAGACCGCGCCCGCGCCCTGTTCGCTGTACGATTTGTAGGGTACTTCCGATAAGTCGGCTGTCAATGGCTCGAACATAACTGACTTATTGACAAACTCCCGTTCTGTACAGTGAAATACTACTGTTGCCGCGCCGCAATAATCAACAATTTTGAAATAGTTAGCGATTATAATTCCGCTTTCGGTAATCAAATTAATCTTTTTCAAGGTTTATAATCCCCTTATTCATTTTTCTTGCGCACAAGATTATTCCTCGTTTTCCGCGCCGTCAAGTTCTGCTCCGTCAATGACGAAAAGCTCGATTTCGTCCGTATCTTCGGCATCATGTTTTAGCCTATCATTGACAAAATCAAGCAAAACTTCCGCTTCGTCCGGGCTTACCCCCATTCGATTGAGCTTAACGCCGAGTTCTTTAGCCATTTTTTGAAGCTTGACCCTTTTTGGTTGTCGCGATAATCAGGTCAACACTTGAAAAAATTTCGTTAAGGGCTTCATTAATCAGCTTGCGTTCCATATGTACTCACCCCCTTTGCGGTTAAAATTTCCACGGAAACTCCAAAGCCACAAAACAAGCCCTACATGAACGTTCCCGACTATACATCACCTCCAACAAAACCGATGAATCAATACTGTAAGAAGCGACAATAATTTCAAAATGTATCAAAAACCACTTGACTTTTCAAAGTCGCCTAAAATCAAAATGAATAGTATTTACTATTAAATTTGACTTTAGAAGGTGATTTTTTGTTAGGATTTTGGCGTATCCATGCGAATTTTCAAGAGTTAATGATTGATGCCGTAAACTGTGAGTTTAAGCACAATCCCAAAGCAATTGAATTCTATGAATCAGCAATAATGAAGATGTATTATCTTAATCTCGACAACATCAAAGAGGACTTATCTCCGCTATTTTCAGTGACAGGCAAACCATCCAATCAACAACCCGAGATCTTTCGTTCTTTTATCCTCATGTCACATTTCAAATATGCGAGCATTGACGAATGGGTAGTTTACGCGTCAGCAACGCCTATTATCTGCGCCATTGTAGGCGTTTGTGCAAACAACTATCCGGGTGCTTCAACTCATCGTGACTTTTTTAATAGACTTTGGATGGCCAGTAAATCTAATAAACACAGGTCTGTCAAGAAAAAACCTAAAGGCAAGCACGGTAAGAATAAGTTACCGCCCAAACACCCCGGAATTGTCAAGTATCTTGTTGATAAAGCCCTTTCGGGTGAAACCTTCAAACGTATACCCGAAAGGCTTTACCAGTCGTTATTTATGAAAACGGCAGTAATTCCGTCTGCTAAACTCGGTTTACTCGGAGATACAAGTAAGCTCATAGTTTCTGGGGACGGTACATGTGTTAATTCCAATGCCTCTCCCTATGGTCACAAAACCTGTTCTTGCAAAGATAAATGCGTTTGCACTCGCTCCTTTGCCGACCCCGATGCTAAATGGGGTTGGGATTCTTACCACGAGCGATGGTTTTATGGATACACGGCGTATTTACTGTCGATTCATAACAAAGATAAAAAGTTGGACTTACCTATCTACATGAAGTTTGTCGAAGCCTCAAGAAACGACAGCGCCACTCTTGTTACTGCTCTTGCTCATGCACGGTTTTTGTATCGTGATATCCTGACCTTTGACAGTTTACTTGCCGATGCCGCACACGATAATTACCCTACATACGACTTATGCAAACAGTGGAATATCAATCCTTTTATTGACCTTAATAATCGTTCGGATAATAAACCTCAAGTTTCAGGATTAACATTGTCTAAAAACGGTGTTCCTATTTGTGCTGACGGCTATGAATTTTAACTGGGGCTTTGACAAGAACAAATATCGCATTAAATATCGCTGCCCTATGATGACCGGTAAAGTCAAACACTGCCCCTACAGCCAAAACTGCAATAAATCTATTTACGGTAAAATCGTTTATGTCCGGCTTGCTTCTGATTTGCGGTTCTTGACGCCTCATTCTCGTGATACCGATGAATGGAAAGTGATCTACAAACAACGAACCGCCTCCGAAAGGGTTAATAATCGCATCCTTACAGATTATCAACTCGAACATTCCAAACGTTACGGCAAGGCGAAAATCTCTTTCCACTTTCTGCAACGCTATCAATGTTCATTTGGATGCCCAGATTAAATTTGGTAATCTCTCTGTTTCAACAGTTCTCGCTTAGGTTTAAATCTTTTTTTCTGTCGCCTTTTTAGGCTTGTTTGCTATGCTCTTTCTTTGACCTCGCTTTGTTCACAATGTCACGTTCATTGGGTTAATTCGTTTCCGTGGTTACTCGGTTAGGACTTCAAGTACATATAGAACGCAAGCGAACATTATTTTTAAGTAAATATAATTACGAATTTGTACTGCCATAACCGCCAAGCGTTAAGCTTAGTTGAAGCTTGCCCTCGGTACGCTTGAAATACTTGTTGCTCCTGTTTCTACAAACGTATCATCAAGTAATGCTGTGTGTAATTCAAATCGTGATACAGGTTGTACGCCCGTATCATCTATTGACGGCGGTTCAAGCTGTGCGAAGGAAGGTGTTACAGGCTGTATTACATCAATATCCTTGGATATAACGCTTCTCGGCATAACGGCGTTAAACGGTTCGTCAGTTTTGGGCGTGTTCTCTGCCACTAAGCGGTTATATTCATCATCACGTAAGCGTAAGCCGTCTATAATGTCATTCACCGATATTTCACCCCTTTTCAGTTGTGCGTACATGATAGGAAATTCCCTATCAAGGCACATTTTACGGTATTTGTAGAAAGATGTTTTCTTCATTTTTAGGCGGTCTGCTATTTCCGTCTTGGCTAAACCTTGTAGGCATAGTTTTTTATATGCAATACAAAACTCGTCAAGCTCTTTGTCGGTGGAAAGTAACGGCGGTCTGCCGTAATCTTCCCATTCCCCACGGGCTTTTTTAGCGTCTATGCCCTCACGTTGCCGCTTCTCACGTTTGAGCATTTCAGCGTGTGCGAAAGTGGCGTACATCTCGATAAGCATATTGTTTATAGTTTCCATAATCATGCTTGCGAGATTGTTTTCCATACTCGAATAGTCAACTAGCGTTGTCGGAATTTCAAGTATCATCATTCTAACGCCCAAATCTTTATAATGCCGTAACTCCTTTAGCGTGTCCTCTTTATTTCGCCCCAACCTGTCAAGCTCCGATATAATTATCATATCGCCCTTATTCTTCGCTACTCGTTTTAGTACCATATAATCGGGTCTGTCAAAATTCTTGCCTGTCTGTTGGTCGGTAAACATATCGTTTAACACAATATTATTAGCCTTGCAGTAATCCTCAATAGACTTTATACCCCTGTCTAGGTGTTGGTCTGTTGTGCTTGTCCTGTGATAGCCATAAACCATAATATCACGCTCCCATACTTGCGTTTGTCCGCAAATATATACACACTTTACGAACGTCCGATAACCCCTATGTGTATACATTTGTGGTCGTGATTTGCCATGACTTCGCCCTGACTGCAAATGTACACCCTTTTCGGGGTGTCCGCCGGACGTTCGGAAATGTATCTGTACTATTTTACGAACGCTATAATATATGGCAATTTTAGGTTGCTAATTTTCCAATAACTGACAGGGGTAAATTACGATTAAAAGCTGTAAAACGCCATACCTGCGGCGTTTTACAGCTTTGTATTTTGGAGAACGGCATTATTTATCTGTGCGCTTAAATTCCTCGTAGCGTTCACGGCTGATTTGGATAGGCTTTATATCCCCCTTGTAAAGTAGGTATTCAATGCCCTTGTAGGCCATGCGGTTCCGTTGTATATATGGGCTTGGCTTGATTGTGATGTCGCAAAAATCCGTGAAAAACTCGGATTCGTCATTATACTTGAAACGCCCGTAATATTCGCCGTTATATTTAACGACCTTATCAAATTCGTATAACATGATTTTGAATTTATCGCCCACTTGGATTAAAGAAGCGTTCAATGAGCGTTCATTCGTCCTGAGCCTATTGTCTATGCCGTTGTTAAATACGCCGACAAAGCTGTCCTCCCCCGTTATCATATGGAACAAACCACTTTCAATAAGACTGCCCATTGAACTAAAGGATAACTTGCGATAAATAACCGTATCTCCAAGCTGATTACTTTCGGGTATGTACGGAACAGAGGTCGCACCCCGGGTAAGCCTGTTCTTTTCCTGTTCGGAATGAGAAACGCAATGCTCCAGATAGAAGCCGGGGAACCTGTCTTGTATTTCCGCTTTGTCGCGCGGATAAACGAGTACGGACTTCGCTACTGCATAGAATTTAGCATAGAGGCTATGGGCGAAATGCTCAATCTCAATATCTCCACAACGTTCCTCATAGGTTTTGTGTAAATATAATCGCCCTCGTCAACCGTGTTAGGTATATTATCGTTCCCGTTTACAGGCTTATAGTCATCTGCCTTAATACTATATCCGTCACCATGCGGAGTAACGGGTATTCCCCGGTATTCAAGCTGTTCTTCCAAGTCCAGAAATACCGTTTCTTCCGCACACCGAACAATATCATTGGCAAGGGCGGAGAACGCTTCCAAATTAACCGTCAAATGCTCGCTGAAAAAGCGCCCGACAGTGTAATGCTCCTTGCCGAATGCTTCTGTTATCCGTGCGATAACCTCATTGTCTGCCGCCGCCGTTATAGTGACAATATATTCGTCATTGGTATTCTCTACGTGACACGCGAACACGGAAAATATGCTGTTGTAACCCCTGCCGCCTTTGTCACTGGCGATATAAAAGTCAGCCGGACAGAAGCAGGTCTTGTCAGTGTATTTTTCTTTGTCCTTATTTATTGCAAGAGCGGGAACAGCGTTACGTTGAATATGCTTGCTGTCGTTTACCTCGTCTGTTTCGCCTCTCTTGATAGGAAGTTCCTCAAAATCCGTGCCGTATAAGGCGTAATACACCGAGCGATTGACAAACTCCTTTTCGGTGTAATAGAAACCGACTGTTTCTTGCCCTAAGAACTCTGTCACGATAAAGTGATGGTCTTGGAATAACTGGCTTTCCGATTTTAGCTTGATTGCTTTCAAAATTAATCTTCCTTTCTTGTTTGAAATGATGTGCAAAAGCGTGAAAACTCAAAGGTTCTAAGTCATAAAAAATCCCCCTTGTGTGTTTAATCGTTTGCATACCTGTATAGGTATTGCATAACGCACAAATGGGGGAAAGTGTTTCACGGAATTGCAGCAGTAGAGCCGATATTAAGGTCTGCCATAAGCAATAACAGGGAATATCCCGCAAGTGTTCTTTATTCCGGTTCTCCCTGCGTCATGTCGTGACAATTAGAGAAAACATCAACCATAAGCCGGGCCGCAAGCCTGAATCCGTATGAAAAAGCGTCCAGTTCCGCGAATGAAGCCGCCTGCCCGTAAAGGCTGTTAAGCCTTTCAAGACGCTGGCAATCGTCAATAGACATTTTTTGTTCAAAATAGCGTTTCTCACTTTCGATTTTATGATTAACCTCCTTGCGCTCATCAATCTGTGTAGGCTTATGCTCCCACGGCGAAATTAGGCCGTAATAAAGCTCGTACATAATGGGTTTGCTCATTTCAATATCTCCTCTTTTCCCGTTAAAATCTCCATCATCAAAGACGCGCCGAGTACAAAACCGTATGAAAACATATCGAAACGGGATACGTTCTCGGCCTCCGCTTTAACTTCTGAAAAATTCCCAAATGCTTTCTTTTGGGTCTCGTCAAGCATACAGATAAACTTTGTCAAACTCTCATTTTGCGCTTTAATAGCTTTTGAAAAAGACGAATCCGGCTCATAATCTCCAATGTCAGGACGGATACCGCCGCGATACAATGCTTCTAAAATACTTTTCATAAAATAGTCCTTTCGCTGTTATAAAATCAGATAAACCGCAATCGCATAATATCTCCGCAACGCTCTTTAATGGCCTTACAAGCGTTTACAGCGTCCTCGTTGCGCTCGTTAATGTAGGTCTGCTCCGACATGGCGTTAATAAGACTAAAACATAGGCGTATGGTTGCTTGCTGTAGGGTCTTATGGTCGGACAATACCGTCTTGGTAAAGTCCTCATGCTTTCCCGTGGGGTTTGAGTTTACATAGTTGGAAATAACCGTTGCTACTTCTTTTCCTGTCATACCATTTTTGCTCATTTTGTATTCTCCTTTATCTAATAATGTGTTGCATGATACCTTCGGCGAATACAAAAGGCGTATTGCCCGTTATCCGCATTACGGGCAGTACGCCTTGAAAGTGCATAGACAGCGATATACAATTAGAAGAATTATGGCAGGATTTATTTTATTAAGCTCGGGCAAGGATATATTGGTCTAGTATATGCGGGTTCTGCTCTATTATTTGAAATAACCGTAATGCTGTTCCCGTTGGTTTATTAGTTCCTGCTTCCCACGCCTGCACGGTTTTAAGGGAGACACCTAATAGCTCTCCAAAATAAGATTGAGTAAAATTATTACGCTCCCTTAACTGTTTTATCTGCTCTCCTGTATATTCTTCCGGCGGCGAAATTGGCTTATACTCCCTTGTACGAGAACGCAAGCGCTCAACACCACTGACCGCAACTTCTCTTAACTCGTCTAATACTTCATCATATACATTATCCATTATTTCAACTCCTTTGCTATTATATTTATCAGCTTTTTAAACTCCTGTTTCTGTACATCAGATATATTTTCCTGTCGGCTTTTTGATATAAATATCCATAAGCATTGTCTTTTCATAAGAAGCAAAGTCAACATACAGCACCCTTGTTCCGCCACTCTTGCCCTTATCAGGTAAAGCAAAACGTAACTTTCGCAAGCCGCCCGTTCCTTGTATCAAATCCCCGGCGTCAGGATTATCCATAATCATTATTTCCAGTTTCTCTAAATCTGCTTCGGATAAACCTAACTCACGCCAATGTTTTTCAAAAGTTTTTAAGTATATAAATTCACGCTTCATTATTCATTTTCTCCTTGTCACTCCTATTATATACCTATATAATAGGTAATGCAATGCCATAATTTTGCTTTCGCTCATTTATCCTATTATATCTAAATAGCTTCGGAATAGGTTTTAAGCTGGTTTGCGCGTTTTTCATTGACGGATGTTATAATCACGTTTGCTGTGTCTCTGATAAGCTCCAAACTGGATTTTAACTGTGATAATTCCTTGTCTGCGCTCCAACCCGCTATGTATCCAAAGCTATATTCGGACGTATCTATGCCATAATGTTGGCATACTGTGTAAACTATACTCTCGGCTTCAACTTCTTTTGTGCGTTGGTCTTTTGGTTGTCCGGTCTGGTCGCTCTCACTGTCCGCGGCCTTTTTCTTTGCGTGTAGTTTAGCATGGGAAATCTCATGCAAGGCGGTTTTGACCGTCTGTACTTCGCTCATGCCCTCGTTGATAATAATGTTGTTATCAATATGACTGTAATATCCTTTTGCTCCTGTAGGTATCGGCTTAAATATAACGGGAACAGGTGAAGTCTCGCGCAATACACCAAAGAATGATTGATAGTCCTCGACGCTCCCCGTCAATTCGTCAACACCTAGAGAGGGTATCGGTTCTCCCACGGTCTGTGACACATCAAAAACGCTCACGGCCTTAAATGCCTGCCTCATAATCTCGACTTGCTCTGTAATCGGTTTCCCGTTTAAGCCAAGTATAGGCCGCTGTGTGACAGGGTCGATTTTATCCATTTCTATCATAGCCTTATATGGCGAGGGAGCAATAATTTTAATTCCCTTTGCGCCTTTCAGAACATGACGCTTGAACTTAGTACGCCACGTACAGAAGCCCGCCACAAGAGTAGCATTTGGCATTTGCATACATATTAAAAGTGTGTTGCCATAGCTGTAATCATAAAATTTTGCCATGACCTTTAAGTAGGTTTCATATTGACCGCTTGAAAATAAATCCTTTATACCCTGTTCTAGCTTATCCGTGATTTCCTTTAGATTTGCTTTGGGTCCATAATCAAGCGTGTCTGTGTCTGGATGCTTCTTTTCTCTGTTTCGTGCAGTAGTATGTTTATTAACAACTTCTGTCTTTCCGCATTTATTCATTTTGGCACTCTCCTTAGCATGATATAATTACTCATGCTTATAGGAGAGTGCCAAAAGTATATTGACCATAAACTGATTTGCGGAAATACTACAATCCATATATCAAGCCCCCGTCCTGACCATAAATAATAAGAGTAATTACTTATAAGGTTAGGACGGAGACGTAACAAAGGAGTTATTCGGATTATATTAACCCGTTTCAGTTATTCAACATTATATAGGCGGGTCTGTATGCGATTATCCAGGCTGTATGATTTGCCAAAGGCAAAAGATATTTAAGGTTCTTAAAATATTACAGGCCATAACATCAAAACCTCTTACCAGTTATGATACAATTTACAACATATTCAATTACACCTTAACATATCTTTGCTATAGCTTTCCAGATTGGTTAAATTGTATGCTCCGCATAGCGGCAATGCTCCACATGGTAATAATATAGTTAAGGGGTTCCGGACTGATTTAGACTACATTTGTATGACACAACGTATATAAATAATTAGGCTAAGGGGCGAGGGGGTAACTCGTTATCGGAAAGAGTATTTGATGGCTTTAACTGCACCAAACAATAAGAGGTCGTTTTTAAGCTGTTACTTTGGCATGTGGTGAAAATTAACGGCTCTCGCCGTATATAACAGGACGTTATATTCTTTTTTAAATTTTACTGTTCTTTGCTGATACTTTTTGTTATAATTCAGAAGGAATAATTTTGTAGGGAACAGCTACTTATTGCCTACCGTAAATATTGAAACGAGGTGGTGTTGGAGATGGTATTGGTATTGACAGATGAGTTTGATAAACATGCAGATTACGTATTGGAAAAATTAGAGGCTTTAAATTATAAATATTATAGATTCAATCTAAATGTAGATGCTTTAAAGAATACTATGGTTACATTCGACGGTGTAGACTGGAAAGTTAATCAATCAGGTTTCTCTTTTTCTACGAATGAAGTTTCTTGTGTATGGTGTAGAAGGCCTTTTGTTGAATTAATGTTGGATGAAAAAAATTCTAACGACATTGATTTTAAAATCTGGAAAAATGAGTGGGATAAGACGTTGTTAGGTTTATACACTTCTCTTAAAGACCTACAATGGTTAAATCCATTAAGAAAAGCATTTAAAGGAGAGAATAAATACTATCAAATAGAAATTGCAAAAAAGTTGGATTAGCAATGCCTCCCATGATTGTTTCAAATAATAAAGATGATTTAATTCTTTTTGCTTTAGCAAACAATGATGATGTTGTTTTTAAGTTAATGCACCAAGACATTTATCAAACAAAAGATGGGCAATTTAAAGGGCTTTATGTGAATAGAATTAATTCTAATGATATTAACAAAATATTTCAAGATAAATTCGAAAATCCAATAGTCTTACAGCGTTATGTTGACAAACTTTTTGAAGTTAGATATACTGTCGTTAAGAGTTCTCATTTTGCTTGTAAAATTGAATCACAACAATCAACGATATCAAATGTTGATTGGAGAAGATATGATATACCCAATACCCCTCACTATAAAATTGATCCGCCAAGATTTATAGTAACAAAAGTTAATCAGTTAATGACAGAGCTAGGTCTTGAGTTTGGAATTTTACTATGAAACATCTTTTTTGCCCTGAAAGGCGCAAAAGACTCCCCCCCGTATGTAAATATCCAAAATCAAATTGCGGATATTGTCATAAAGTGTTGATGTTAGGCGGTTTCTGTTTCAGGAGGAGTCCAACCTAATTTTTGCAATTGTTTCAAATGGGATTGGATTTTTTTATCCCTATTAAATTGCGTGTAATAATCAGCCCCAAGGTCTTTAAATTCACTGCCGGAAAGTATGTGGTATATAGCAATGAGCATAGTATGGGCAACAGCAATGGTAGCTTTATTGCTGCCTTTGCGTACAATCAACGTTGGTGTTGAGCATGAAAGAAGCTGTTTTTATTCTTGACTGCCGATGTTGCGCATTGAGTTAGCGTTTTTTTTAAATGCTTGTTGCCCTTTCGTGATTTTGCATTTTTACGCTTGCCTGCGCTTTCGTTGTTGCCGGGAACTACGCCCGCCCATGCGCACAGGTGATTTGCCGTGGGAAATCGGCTCATGTCGATACCGATTTCTGCAATAATGGCCTGAGCGCTTTTTGTGCCGATTCCAGGTACAACTTCCAGCTTTTTTGCGGCTTCTTCATATGCTTCTTTGGTATATTTTCTGATTAACGCTCTACTTTTGCTATCTGCTTGAGTCTGCTCCCCAATGACTTCCAACACAATTGACACAAGTTCGCGTTGCAATGGAGTAATGATACCGGACAAGGATTCTTTCAGTTCGTCAAGGGTGGCTTTAAGGTTGCCGTGGGATGCTTTCATTATCTGCTCATCAGTTAACTCATCATTGGAAAGTGCCAAACCAAGAAGTTTACCTGCACTTTTGCCCGTTATGTCTGAAACAAAATCGCCTAGCTTAATATTCATGCCTTCGAGCATCTTTTGCAGCCGGTTTATTTCCCTTGCCCGCTCTTCTGTCCGGGAACTGCGATAGCGCACTAACTCACGGTATTCGCGCTGGTCTTTTTCGGGGATAAAACTTGCCCGCAAAAGACCATGGCGTAATAAATCCGCTATCCACTCGGCATCGTCCACGTCCGTTTTGCGACCGGGTATTGCCTTCATATGGGCAGCGTTTACAACCATTGCCGGAATCCTTTCCAGTTCAAATATGTTGTATACCGGCTTCCAATATACTCCTGTACTTTCCATTGCCACCTGTTCACAGCCAGCATCTTTTAGCCAACCTACCATTGTGCGAAGTGCGCTAGTCGTAGTTCCGAACTTCTTTACAACAACCTCGTCTACTCCGTCATCAAAGCTGCTGTAATTTCTTTTTGTGTACATCCAAGCCACAACAAACACCGTATAAAACCTGCATAACATATGCCTCCTTTAAATTACGGCGCGCGCTTTTGCATTTGTCACATTTTACTATGCGTCCTTTTGCCGCTTGCGCGGCATAAACAATACGTGGCACGTCTCAAAAGCGCATCTCAATTTTTTTACGAGTTCGAATCCCAAAAAGTCGAACTTGTTGCCGTTATTCAAAGTATTGCCATATTCTCCCAGTTTCGTTCACTGTGGCGAGCGTCCGCTCGTGTGGATTTTTGGAGATTAATTGTAGGGGGCAATGGCTGTGGATTGGAATGTTAACTGGATTGCCAATTTCTGATGCAATTATATCTTGGATTGGAGATTCAGTAAAATAATTATATTTACATATTTAAGGAGGAGTAGCTAATGAAGGTTTTTGCCAGTAATTTCCTTAGTGATATGATTGAAACTAAAGTAGATTCTAAGGAAAAGTGGTCTTGGAAGCCAGAAAATGAAGAAGTCTTTGACATTTATGCAATTCAAAAAACAATACAAACACGAACTCGTCAACTTATGCAGCAGAGAAGGATAATCGCTCCATCAGTCATGATGGACCTAATGAAGGAATGTTTGTGGTATAATGGCACAAATTTTTAAGTTCCCATAAAAAAGCAAAATTGATAATGGCGTATATTAACTATTAACATATGCCATTTATTTTTAAACAAAGTTGGTTCTTACTTGACGCATTCGTAGATGTTCAATGTCATCTTCGCACACCTACGCCGTATATAGTAGCGCAATCATAGCTTTTGCATGATTTTGCAACGCCAAAATCTTTCCCGATTCAAACCTACACCCAAATTATGGGGACGATTTACGAGTTGCGAAATTTTAGCTTCCAAAAAAAAAAAACACAGCCATACTGGATTAAATCAATTCAGTATGGCTGCATTTAGTTTATTATTTTTGTTAAATCCATCTTAACAATAACTCTATGGACTTCAACTAAATTTTTCTGTTCGTTGACGGTGTAAAATACAATATAGTTTTTAACCGGAATCAACCTATATTCTGTCTCCAATGGCTCTACAGTCTGATACACTTTGTGGGAATATGGGAAATCCTGTAGCCCGTCAATTGCCTTATCCAACGCTTCTAATAAATCCATAGCTGCTTTAGGGGCTTTTAGCGTATCAGCGATATAGAGCGTAATGTCAGCCATATCTTACGGGCAATGGGCAAGAAATCAATCCTATACTTCATTTAAACCCGCCCTGTCCGTTATAACTGTCCTTAATTCATCAAAAACTTCTTTATGAGAAAAACGCTTTGCGGTAGATTTTGCTTCAAATTCAGCTTCCTTTAGTTTTAAATAAATTTCACTGTCAAATTGGCGACGCTCATATGATTCCATACTCATAACCACCATATCGCCGTAACCGTTTTTTGTCAGGAATATAGGCTGCGATGTTTCGTGTACGAGCTTTGAAATATCAGCAAAATTATTTCTCAAATCAGATACCGGCCTAATCAGCGGCATATTATCATCTCCTTTTATTTATCATAATATTATCATAATTATGCTTATTATACAATTAGGTTTTGGGCATAAAAAAATTTCCATAACCTCACAGGGAGTAACTCACGTATCCGCAAGGTTATGAGAACATCAAAAAGTAATGTTTATATACTTCAAAATTTTCTTATCCCGTGTACACACTTGCTACACATAAAAATTATAGTTAAATTATAACATTTGTCTCGACATCCCATTGTATCGTAATATCCCAATTCGTCAGCCGCTTCGATGACCATATTGGTATATTCTCCATAGGGAGGCGGAATAAATTGATTTCGATCTCTAGTAGTTCCTTAATCTTGTCTGTGACCTTCCTGTATTTCCTTCTTGTTTTGTTCCTTTCCCAATTGAGCGCCGTGGGCGTGCGTGTCGCCGTGATTACCAATATCATGGCCTGCGTCCGCTATTCTTTTTACTTCCTCCGGATATTTTTTGATCCAATAACCACAAAGAAAAAATGAGGATTTTATATCATTATCCTTCAATATTTTCAACAGCACATCCGTGTCGTCTGCTCCCCATGCGGCGTCAAACGACAATGCGATTTTCTTCTCCTCAGTATCCACAGAATAAATCGGAAGCTTCTTTTTCACACCCACATTTTGGGCATAGGAATTAAAAACCGTTTCTACAGCAGGCATGGCATTGATGGCGGTTAACACCATCAACAACCCTATAGAAACGGTTTTTATAATTTTTATCTTATGTAGAGACAGAAATTCAAAATAGTTACTCATAACTCACCCTCCCATTTGTATAATGGTATTCAGGCAAGCTAAAAAAAAGACTATTTAATCTGCTGAAATTGTTCGATTCGCTGTTGAATAGTTTTATTATAGTTTCCTACTGTCCGTTCGTATTCCTCATCCATTAGCTTTGAAGCTAGCAAAAATCCGCCGTCGCCAAATTATTGGCTATCGGAATATCGTAAACAGCTGCGATACGCAGCAGCGCCTTAATATCCGGATCATGCGGCTGTGATTCTAGCGGATCCCAAAAAGATAACAAAATCAATGCGGCCTTCTACTATTCTCGCGCCTATCTGCTGATCTCCCCCAA
>JALQSN010000693.1:0-26265 GCA_023690525.1 Holotrichia oblita | reverse complement strand
TATGGGATATCGCGTGCAACACAGCAACGCCATAGGTCCTTATAAAGGAGGTATACGTTTTCACTCATCAGTGAATTTGTCGATTCTTAAATTCTTAGCGTTTGAGCAGACTTTTAAGAATTCATTGACTACTTTACCTATGGGTGGAGGAAAAGGAGGTTCCGATTTTAATCCTAAAGGCAAGTCAAATGCTGAAATCATGAGATTCTGTCAGGCGTTTGTTACAGAGCTTTGGAATCACATTGGCCCGGATACGGATGTACCTGCCGGAGATATTGGTGTCGGTGGACGTGAAGTAGGCTTTATGTTTGGTATGTATAAGAAGCTTGCCCGTGAATTTACAGGAACTTTTACAGGAAAAGGTCTGACTTTTGGGGTCTTTGATCCGTCCCGAAGCAACAGGATATGGAAATGTGTACTTTCTGCTTGAAATGTTGAAGACCCGCAATATAGATATTAAAGGTAAAAGATGTCTTGTATCAGGTTCGGGTAATGTCGCACAATATACTTGTGAAAAATTGATTGAGTTGGGAGCTATCCCCATGACTCTTTCCGATTCGGATGGATATATCTATGATCCTGAAGGTATCACTCTTGAAAAACTAGAGTATGTAAAAGAGCTTAAGGATCTTTACAGAGGACGTATCAAAGAATATGCTGAAAAATATAACTGTAAATATGTAGCAGGTGGACGCCCTTGGAATGAAGTGGCGGATATAGCATTGCCTTCGGCTACTCAGAATGAGTTGAATGGAGATGATGCAAAAGCTCTTGTAACGAATGGTGTATTTGCTGTATCGGAAGGTGCTAATATGCCGTCTACTCCGGAAGCTGTAACTGTATTTTTGGATGCTAAGATATTGTATGCTCCCGGAAAAGCTGCTAATGCAGGTGGGGTATCAGTATCAGGCTTGGAAATGTCTCAAAATTCAGGGCGTTTAAGCTGGTCTATCGAGGAAGTTGACGATCGGTTGAAGCTAATCATGGCCGATATTCATGAGAATTGCTCTAAATATGGAAAGGATGCCGATGGTTTTGTGAATTATGTAAAGGGTGCAAATATTGCAGGCTTTATGAAAGTAGCAAGAGCGATGATGGCACAGGGAATATTGTGATCAACTTTGATTTATACCATATATGAAATCATAGCCGCTCGATGAGCGGCTATGATTTTTTGTTATCCTTTCAATACTACTCCGTATTTTTTCTTCCCGTTTATTTTAATGATTAAAGGGTTTGAAAATCTTACATGCCTGATAGCATCCGACTCATATAACGCGGGCTGGCTATTAAGATATGCTTCATCGAATGTGCCGTTTTCCTTCAAGTAAGAATTGATGGTAAAGTACCCAACACCGAAAGATGTCAGATTCTGAAAGAAGTGTGTACCTTGGCTCGGTTCTATCCGGTAGTTTTCGAGACCCGACTCTACTAACAGCCTCGCATTGCTTATATGAGGCCATTTTACGGGGATTCCCAGCCATGAATCACTGCTTCCCCATCTTCCGGGTCCCACCAATATATAACCTCTGTCTTCCTGACTGAATTGCTTGTTGAGCTTTTCTATTTCGTAAGCCAATAACTGGTTGTTGGAAGCGTTAAAGTTTTCGGTTTTGATGTATATAATATCGTACACATCGTCAGTAATACCATTGCCCAAAGCATTGTTGGATGTGAGAATAGTGTCCTCTACAGGTATCTTTAGTAAATCCTCATTGAGCACCTCTCTGTTCTGAACAATGGGGCGTATTTGGAGTAAATAGAAAGTGCCTTCATCCTTATTTTTCAGATTGACTGCAAATTCTATTTCTACAGCTCGTCCCATTTCGAATTGGGTAATGCTCAATACTTTTTGAAGTACGCCGGATAGTGGAAATAAATCGTGTTGAAGGATATTGGCAAAGGATATAATCTTACGTCCTCCCTCATAGAACCCTTCATATATCGTTTGATCGATGGGGTCGTAAGTGGATACGATAAAGCGGAGTGAATCGTCTGTTATGGCATCACTCACATTCAATTTCAATAAGTTGAAGCCGTCATTGATTGAAAATTCCTGTGTGATATCCTCCATATCCAGCGCATAGAACTGTCGTTGGGTTTCTCGCAATGCAAAATCCACGGAACTTAATTGCAAGATATTATTGGGATGATAGGGCGAAAACCTCAATGTGGTACCGCCATCTACAATATATTTGCCAAGTCCCAAAGCAATATTAGCAATCCCTTCTTCCGCTTTTTCGTGTCCGATCGGATAAAAGTTGAGAGAGCGTGTCACCCCCGACATAGTAGGATAGAAACGGTTACCATATCTGCTGCCTACAACCTCCTGCAATACGATACCCATTTTCTCCTGATCTATCAGGTTCTGAGGGGCTGTCATATATGCCTTACTGTCGGCATAGAATACCGATGCGTAGACCGATTTTACGGCTGCTTTTACCAGTTGAACCATTTTTTGCTTGTCGTCCAGAGCAGGAATCATATAGGTTGAGTATATGCCTGCAAACGGCTGATAATAGGAGTCTTCCAAAAGGCTTGATGAACGTATCGCCAAAGGCGATTTAACTGCTTCAAAAATGTAAGGAAATCATCATCCAGACTTTCCGGTAAATCTGCGTCCAGAAAATGTTGTAGAATTTCCTCGTCGCTCTTGTCAGATAATGCTATCGGATATAGGTTATTAGACTCCATGAAGTCGTCAAAAATATCCGTGCAGAGTACAACCGTTTTAGGGAGTAATACAGGAAAATTTGGATTTTCATTCAGTTCGAAATTTGTTTTTACAATATTTCCGAGGAATGCAAGACCTCTACCCTTTCCGCCCAGTGAGCCGTTGCCAATACGTGCAAAATTGGAAAACTCATCGAAACGGTCTTTTTCAAATACGGCAATAATACCCGAATTTTTCATTCTTCGGTATTCCACTATCGTGTCATAAATGATTCTTCGTGCCTCTTCTATATTAGTGAGCTCGTCGACATCAATTTTTTTCAAGGTTTCTGCAATTGGAAACATAGCCCTCGAATAAAGAAACCGGGAAAAGTGGTTGTGTGACATGAGATAAGAGAGAGATTTATCAGGTATCGTTAATATCGATTTCTGTAAATCTTTCAGGTTCTTTATACGGACAATCTCTTCTTTCGTATCGGGGTCTATGATAACGAAGTCGCCGAATCCGAATTGGTCAATAATTTGAGTCCGTAGATCCAACGGGTAGCTTTTCGAATTCTTATCGATGAAACTACACGAAAGTTCATCAGCATATGCTTTATTGCTTTCTTCTGACGAGTTGAATATAATAGGAAGGAATCTGTCCTGACTTTTTATCCATTTAGCGAGGTTATAACCTGCCAGTTTTTCTTTAAAACCACCGTGCATATAACTCATATCGGTCACTATGCCCAGCATGTTATCCTTATACTGGGTGTATATTACAGCTGCTTCTTCGTAACTGCGAGCTAAGAGAATTTTGGGTCTGCCTCTCATTCGAAGCATTTTCTGGTGTTCGTTCAGAGCCTCTTTCGAAAATTCGCGGGATTCCTTAAGTACAATCTTAAACAATGCTGCTAGCGCCGACGAATAAAACCGGATGGAATCTTCAACCAATAGTATGATTTGCACACCCACCATTTCGGTGTCGTGTTCTACATTCATTGAGTCCTCTATAAGTTTGATGATCGCCAATAATAAATTGGAATTTCCAAGCCAGCTGAAAACATAGTCGGCAAAAGTGAGGTCTTCGGTCGAAAAGCGTTTGGATACTTCTTTAGAAAAAGCAGTCAGCACTACTAACGGAATTTCGGAATATAATCTTTTAATTTCTCTTGCTGTTGCAAACATATCCGTATCATCCATGTTTGGCATGTAGATCACCAATTCATAATGATTCTCTTTGAGGTGATTAAAAGCGTCCTCAGCGGTCGATACCTGTGTGAATCGGGGAGGATAACGCAGGTTCAGCGAGGTATATTCGTCAAATATCTGTTCATCTACCCGTCCGTCCTCTTCCAGTATAAAAATGTCGTATTTGGTGGCTATAAGCAGAATGTTGTATATCCGCTTGTTCATCAAGCTGGCAAATGAAGTATCTTTAAACTGAAACCGTTTTATATCTGATATATTCTGCATATATTTTATAATTGGATCTAATGAATTCTATTAATTTACTTAAGGTCTAAAAATAAGAATAATAATCTGGCCTGGAAAACGAGTGTTGAAAAAGTTCTGCAATAAAGTTCCATTCGTTACAAAAAGTAATCAAAAAAGTAACAAAGGTGATTGATCGGTGTTACTTTTGTGATTTTATTAATATGTTGTATATCAGTGATGAAAAATTTAAAAGGTTACAAAAGTAACAAAAGTAACACTTTTACGATCTTTATTTTCCTTTTTTTACTGTTTCCGATTCGGGCAGGGCAGAGTCCAATCCCTACTGCATCCTGTTTACTGATAATTGTTTACTGATGACTGATGACTGTTTATTGCCCTTACATAGATAGATAAAATGATTCGATAACTGATCCTCTGTTTGGAGTAACAGCAAGTAATCATTAAAATAGTAGGGTCAACCCTTGCGGTTGACCGCCTTTTCTAAAACGGACAGGAGTAAGCCCTATCCCTACAAATACACGGAGTTTTATTAGTATACGTCATTTATTGTTTTAAATTACTTATTATTGATTATTGCATAACTTAGAGGAATAAAAATTTATATCTTTGCATATTGGGTTTCTATGTCCGTTTGGGTCAAGGAGCCCTTTAATAAACGAAATATTATTTATTCAAATTCTCTACAAAAAATGAAAATTGCTATTGTTGGCGTAAGTGGTGCTGTCGGGCAGGAATTTTTAAGAGTTCTTGACGAACGCAATTTCCCGTTTGACGAATTAGTCTTGTTTGGTTCCGGCCGTAGTGCAGGAAAAGAATACACCTTCAAGGGTAAAAAGTACACGGTGAAAGAACTGAAGCACAACGATGATTTTAAGGGAATAGATATTGCTTTTGTATCGGCTGGGGGAAGCGCTTCAATAGAATTTGCTCCTACTATTACGAAGCACGGTACTGTGATGATTGATAATTCGAGCGCTTTCCGTATGGATAAAGACGTTCCGTTGGTTGTGCCCGAAGTAAACGGAGAAGATGCGAAAGTGCGTCCGCGTAATATTATCGCGAATCCTAATTGTACTACCATACAGCTTGTGGTTGCATTGAAACCTATCGAAGAACTGTCTCATATCAGGCGTGCACATGTAGCTACCTATCAGGCGGCATCGGGAGCAGGCGCAACGGCTATGGACGAATTGGTGAATCAGTTCAGGCAAATAGTAAATGATGAGCCTGTAGTTGTTGAAAAATTTGTAGCTCAACTGGCGTATAATGTGATACCTCAGGTAGATGTGTTTACCGAAAACGGTTATACAAAGGAGGAAATGAAAATGTATCACGAAACCCGTAAGATAATGCATTCCGATATCGAAGTGAGTGCAACCTGCGTACGTGTTCCTGTAATACGTGCACACTCCGAAGCTACTTGGGTCGAAACCGAGAGACCTGTTTCTGTAGAAGAAGCCCGTAAAGCTTTCAGCGAAGGTAACGGTGTTATTCTGCAAGACAATCCGGAGAAAAAAGAATACCCGATGCCGCTTCACATTGCAGGAAAAGATCCAGTATATGTAGGACGTATCCGCAAAGATATCAGTAATCCTAACGGATTGTCTTTTGGTCGGTAAGCGATCAGATTAAAAAAGGTGCAGCACTCAATGCTGTGCAAATAGCTGAATATCTTATCAAAGAAAATGCATTGTAACAAAGTAACAGTTCTACTATAAAAAAGTGAAGAGGGTATCTATGGTTTTAGATACCCTTTACTCGTTAGATTAAGTTTGATAACACCCCATTTGCACTAACATATGAAAAAACTGCAATTCCTTAAACCTTTACTGAATTTTGCTTTTATTGCGTTGCTGATAACTACCGTTAGTCGGTTTATATTATTTATGATCTATAAGCACCGTGTAGATGAGGTGGATAATTACTGGCAGCTGTTTCCGATCGGATTGAGGATCGATTTAATTCTCATTTCGTATCTTTCGTTTATTCCTGCTGTATTTTTGTTTTTAGTTCCCGATAAACTGGCAAAATATACAAGCCGGTTTTTAACCATCTATTTTGTCCTGTTTTTATTTCTGATCTTTTTTATGGAGATTGTGAGTCCCGATTTTATCGATCAATACGATACACGTCCCAACAAATTATTTCTCGAATACCTGATATACCCCAAAGAGGTTGCTAATATGCTTCTTAAAGGGCGTATCTGGACTGTTGTTGTCGTTTTGGTACTTTCGGGTGTCGCTCTTTATTTCGGCTTTAAAAAAGGAGCCAGATTATTCAAAGTCCGTCCATCAGAATATAAATACAGATTACTCTTGTTTCCTTTAGTAGCTTTTTTCCTCTTTTGGGGTGCAAGAGGTAGTTTAACGAGCAAAAGACCGATCAATCCGAGTAACGCTATGTTCTCAAACGATCAGTTGACCAATTGTTTGGCTCTTAATTCCATGTATACGCTTTTTTATGCGGCATACGGTCTTAAAAACGAAGTCGATGCCGGCAAAATGTATGGAAAAATGGATTCCGGAGAAGCTATTGCACGTGTCAAAAAATACATGAATGTAGCCGACAGCGATTTCACAGATGCTAATTTGCCGTTGATGCACATACAAATGCCCGATACTTTATTGGATAGACCCTATAATCTTGTAATATTTCTGCAAGAGAGCTTAGGAGCCGAATTTGTAGGAGCATTAGGCGGAATGCCGCTGACTCCCGAACTGGATAAATTGTCTAAAGAAGGTCTGTTGTTCAGCCGTCTTTACAGTACAGGAACAAGAAGCGTAAGAGGAATAGAAGCCGTAGTTACAGGTTTTTTGCCCTCTCCATCCGAAAGTGTGGTGAAACTGAGCGGAGCTCAAACCGAGTTTTTCACCTTGGGAGCTTTATTGAAACAGGCAGGCTATAATACCAGTTTCATTTACGGAGGAATGGCAAATTTCGATAATATGGGGTCTTTCTTTAATGGGAATGGCTTCGATAATATTATTGATGAAGCAGTATTGGATAAAGACAATATCAAATACGCCCTTAAAGGAACATGGGGGTATTCGGATGAAGATTTGGTAACCAAAGCAAACGATTATTTCAAAAGCCTGGGCGATAAACCTTTCTTTTCGTTGATGTTTTCAAGTTCTAATCACGACCCCTTTGAGTTTCCTGATGGACGTATCGAGCTGTACGAGCAGCCCAAGAATACGGTGCATAATGCGATAAAATATGCAGACTTCTCGATAGGTAAATTCTTCGAATTAGCTAAAAAAGAAGATTACTTTAAAAATACCATATTTGTAGTAATTGCCGATCACAATACACGTACTTATGGCAAAAACTTAGTACCTATCAATAAATTCCGTATTCCGGCTCTGATAGTAGGCCCGAATGTACCTCAGGGAGTGAAGTACGATAAACTGTCGAGCCAGATAGATATACCGCCGACATTACTAAGCATGATTGGTATGAAGGTCGAAACACCTATGGCAGGGCGTAATATCCTTCAATTGGCAGACAGTATACCGGGGCGTGCCATGATGCAGTTCCATGATATCAACGCTTTCAGAGTAGAAAATAAAGTGGTGATAATGCAACCCAATAAAGAGCCTTTACAATTTGAAGTGAAAAATGATACTACACTTGTTCCGATGGCTTTAGATACCGAATTTGCTAAAGATGCATTAGGGCATGTTATTGCTGCCGATTATATGTATAAAGAGAAGAAATATCGCCTGAAATAACTGATTGTATAATACCTGATAAAAAAAGGAGAATAGCTCAATAAGCTATTCTCCTTTTGGTTTTATAAGTATCGGGTCTTTATTTATTTCTCTTTTGGTCTACATCTTTAGCTACATTGTTTGACGGAGTAGAATCGTTCTTTTTCACTCCGCTTCTTTCCAATAGTGCATCAATGGTAGGCTCCTGACCTCTGAACTTAACGTATAATTCCATCGGGTCTTCGGTGTTTCCTTTTTCAAGGACATTTTTTCTGAAAGCTTCAGCAGTTTCTTTATTGAATATACCGTCTTTTTTAAAAGCTGCAAAAGCATCGGCGTCCAATACTTCCGACCATTTGTAGCTGTAATATCCTGCTGCATATCCTCCGGAAAAAATATGTCCGAATGAAGCAGACAAATTACTGCCATCAGCCACAGGCAGAAGAGTTGTTTTTAGCATTGCCTTTTTCTCGAAATCCTTTATATCCCCTTCATACGGATTTTTCAGAGTATACCAAGCCATATCCAGATATCCGAATGACAATTGGCGATAGCATTGATATCCTACATTGAAATTAGAAGCATCAACCAGTTTATTTACCAATTCGGCAGGTATCGGCTCGCCTGTCTTATAATGTACTGCAAAATTGTCTAAATATTCTTTCTCAGTCAGCCAGTTTTCCATTACCTGAGATGGTAACTCAACAAAGTCACGAGCTACATTTGTACCCGATAAAGTTTCGTATGTGCATTCGGTAAGCATACCGTGTAAGCCATGCCCAAACTCGTGTAAGAAAGTATTTACCTCATCAAAAGTTAATAGTGCCGGATCGTTTTCTGTAGGGCGGGTAAAGTTCATCACCAACGATACATGAGGGCGGGAATCTTTACCGTCACGTTTGTACTGACCTTTGAATTCTGTCATCCATGCACCTTGGCGCTTGCTTTCACGAGGGTGGAAATCGGTATAGAGAACGGCTATATATTTTCCTGTGGCATCAAATACCTCAAAGGCTTCCACTTCGGGGTTGTACACAGGTATATCGGTGTTTTTCTTGAAAGTCAGACCGTATAAATCCGTAGCCAGACCGAAAACACCTTTCTTTACGTTTTCCAGTTCAAAGTAGGGGCGTACCATTTCATCGTTGAGGTCATACTTGGCAGTTTGAAGCTTCTCTGAATAATAAGCCCAGTCCCAAGGCTGTAAGTCGATTTGTTTTCCTTCCAGTTTAGAAGCATATGCCTGAACATCTGCGACATCTTCTTTAGCCTTTTCAGCAAAAGCATCGTACAGATTGTCTAAAAGATTGAATACGCCTTTTTCGTTCTTAGCCATTTTATCTCTCAACGCAAAAGTAGCGTAATCGGGATAACCAAGAAGCTGAGCTATCTTAAGGCGAAGGTTCACTATTTTCCTGACATTTTCCTGATTATCGAATTCACCCCCTGTGACACACTTTGTGCTGAACGCAAGATATAGTTTCTCTCTCAGGTCACGGCGATCCGAATATTTCATGAAAGCGATATAGCTGGGTGCCGAAAGATCAAACATCCAGCCTTCTTTGTTTTTTTGCTTGGCCTTTGCTTTTGCAGCATCACGTATGTTTTGAGGAAGGCCCACCAAATCCGCTTCGTCAGTGATCAACATTTCGAATTTGTTACTTTCTTTCAGGGCATTCTGACCGAAATCAAGCGTTACTTTGCTGAGTTCTGTTGATAACGTTCTGTATATTTCTTTGTCTTGTGCCGAAAGTGTGACACCATTATCCTCAAATGCTTCGTATATTTTTTCAGTAAGACGTATCTGCTCAGGAGTTAAGCCTGAGTCTTTACGTTTGTCGTATACAGCTTTCACACGAGCGAAAAGGTTTTCGTTCAAGCTGATATTATTACTATGTTCCGATAATTTAGGAGACAATCTCTGAGAAATCTCCATCATTTCGTCATTACTCTCAGAACTTAGTAAATTGAAAAATACTGAACTGACATTCGAGAATAATTTGCCTGATTTTTCGTAAGCTTCAATTGTATTAGCAAATGTCGGAAGTTCGGGATTGTTTATTATCTGATCTATTTCAATCTCCTGTTCTTTGATACCTTTTTCGAAAGCCGGCTCATAATGTTCGTTTTTGATTTTGTCAAAAGGAGGTGTGCCATGAGGCGTTTTATATTCGGAAAAGAATGGATTCTGAGAATTAATACTAGCTGTCATAATTGCTATAAATAAAATTAAAATAAAGGGTTTTCTCATAAGGGTATGCTGTCAAGTTAGTAAATCTTTCGTTAATAAACCTGCAAATTGTAAACAAAGTTCTTCTTTTTTCTTTGTAACTGCAAATTAATGTTCAGATTAACTTAAGCTATACTTGAAAATAAACAATAATAAAGTTACTTTTGCATAACTAGGCATGGTCTCGGTTGTCGTAATCGTTTAAATTAATTATTGCACTATCTGTTTGCCATACTCAGCTGATATTGGTTTGTTAATCCAATACCAGAATGTATTTAGATAGAAACTTCAAATTACTGCACCTACATTATGATTGATTATATAAAAGGAAATATTGCCGAACTTACGCCGGCTTCGGTTACAATAGACATTAATGGTCTCGGATACTTCATCAGTATCTCATTGAATACCTATTCGGCTTTGGAGAATAAACCGAATGCCAAACTGTTTATATACGAGGCTATCCGTGAAGATGCACACCAGTTATTCGGTTTTATAAACAAGCGCGAACGTGAATTGTTCATGCATCTTATCAGTGTATCGGGTATTGGAGCCAGTACTGCCCGTATGATTCTTTCATCTATGAATCCGAGTGAACTGGAGGTTGTGATATCATCGGGTAATGCCGATATATTGAAAACTGTAAAAGGTATCGGACTAAAAACTGCTCAGCGTGTGATTGTCGATCTGAAAGATAAGATAAAGGTGTCGGGTAATGCCGAACAAGGAGATATTGTAATTAATAACGAAACAGCCAACGAAGCTATAGCTGCTTTAGTGATGCTTGGGTTTAATCAGGCGCCGTCTCAGAAAGTAGTGTCGAAACTCATGAAAGATAAGCCCGATAGTACAATAGAACAGGTAATAAAAGCTGCGTTGAAACTACTGTGAAAATATCCCGGACCAAAGGCTAAAGCTATACCCGTTGAAGAAAAATTTTAAATATTTCATTCTCATATCACTGTTTATTTGTGGTATAAGTTTATTCTCCGGAACTTCCGGACGAATGGATTTAACCATACCTGAGATCAGTGTTGATATAGCTTTGCCCGAAGACACCGGGGCCATTTATCCGGTACGGAAAACACGAATTACCAATTATGAAGATCTTATACAGAAAACACCTGTAGATCTCAAAGATCCTTCCAATATAAAAACGGAAGTAGAATTTGATGTAAGGAATAATATCTATTTATTCCGCACGAAGATGGATGAAGGCGAATGGGTTACACCCTTTACGCTGAATCCTCAACAATACATGGATTATTCTCTGAAGGAGTCTATGACTCAATACTTCAAAGCTAAAAATTCGGAAGCTTTCGACCGGAAAGACAAGAAAGAAGAATTTTCATTGAAAGACATTAAGGTTAACCTCGGATCATTGGAACGGGTATTTGGCCCCGGAGGCGTCCAGCTCAAAACACAGGGATATACTGAGGTTTCGGCAGGGATAAAGCATACCTCAATTGAAAACCCTACTATTGCCTTGAAAAACAGGAGCCGTACGATGTTCGATTTTCAACAGAAAATACAGATGAATGTGAATGCTTCTGTAGGAGATAAGGTAAACTTCGGATTGAATTATGATACGGAAACTACTTTCGATTTTGACTCGAAAAGGTTAAAGCTTGCATATGAGGGAAACGAAGATGAAATCGTTAAATATCTGGGAGCCGGTAATGTTAGCCTTAATACCACTAATTCTCTTATCAACGGAGGCGCATCGTTATTTGGTATTCGTGCCGATTTGCAATTTGGGAAACTGAGGATAAATTCTGTTATTTCACAACAGGAATCCGAAACACAGACAGTAGGTTCGAAAGGAGGCGTGCAGACTAAATCTTTTGAATTCAATGCAGATCAGTACGACGAAACCCAACACTTTTTTTTAACCGAATACTTCAGGGATCATTTTGATGAAGGCATGAGTAAACTTCCTTTTGTGAAGTCACCTATTCTTATCACAAATATAGAGGTGTGGGTAACTAATAAACGGGGAAATTTTGATAAGGCACGTAATGTGGTTGCTTTTGCCGATCTGGCGGAGCATGACAAAATACATAATCCGAGATGGAATCCGGGATCGGTACAGGTTCCCTCTAATGCCTCTAATGATCTGTATAGCGTAATTAACAGTACATATGCGGCAGCTCGCGAAATAAGTAATGTCACTTCGGAACTAACCGGTAATGCCGGATTAGTCAGCGGTCAGGATTACGAAAAGCTCGAGAGTGCGAGATTGCTCGATGCCAGCGAATATACCCTCAACAACCAATTGGGATTTATTTCCCTTAAATCTGCTTTAGCCGACGACGAAGTACTCGCTGTAGCTTTTGAGTATGTAATGAATGGTCAGAATTATAGAGTAGGGGAATTTGCCAATCTGATTCCGAGTAAGGTCGAAGTCGGTACAAGATCAGGAGCCTTGTTTGTTAAACTGGTGAAACCCGTAGCTCTCTCTCCTCATTCATTTTCGTGGGATTTGATGATGAAAAACGTCTATCGTATAGGAGACAGGCAGATTCAGAAAGATAAATTCAGACTTAATGTTACTTACCTGAGTGATACTCTCGGTACTTATGTAAATTTTATACCCGAAGGGGCTATCAGAAATAAATTACTATTGAGGGTAATGAATCTGGATCGGCTGGATGCCCAGGAAAATCAGCATCCGGATGGTATTTTCGATTTCTTACCGGGCTTTACGATATTACCCGAAAATGGAAGAATCATATTTCCTGTAGTGGAACCTTTCGGCTCGCATCTTAGAAAGCAAATAGCCAATGATCCTATTGCAGACAAATTTGTATTTCAACAATTGTATGATTCGACCCGTTTTGTTGCAGAACAGATTGCAGATAGAAACAAATTCAGAATGACCGGTTCTTATAGAGCTTCGGCATCCAATTCGGTAATAAGCCTCAATGCAATGAATGTTGCACGAGGGTCGGTTGTGGTTACAGCCAATGGAGTTCCCCTCATCGAAAATGCCGATTATACAGTCGATTATGCTATGGGAGAAGTTACTATCCTTAATCAATCACTGATAGATGCAGGTACGCCAATCAGCGTGACACTCGAAAATCAAGCACTGTTCAGTATGCAGAGGAAGACGCTGTTGGGATTGAATCTGAGTTATGAGTTTAGCAAGAACTTTACTTTGGGTGGAACCATTATGCATATGTATGAGAGGCCTTTAATCGCGAAAGTAGGAATAGGAGAAGAGGCTGTGAAAAATACTCTTTGGGGTATGAATACTGCCTATCGGACACAATCGCAATGGTTGACCAATCTGGTTGATAAACTACCCTTTGTTACTGCCACGGCACCTTCTCAGATAGCTTTCAACGCCGAATTTGCACATATGATCGGAGGACATTATCAGAATCAATATTTACATGGATATTCATATCTGGATGATTTTGAATCAGCCAAATCGTTTATTTCGCTAAACAACCCATATGCATGGAAACTGGCTTCTACACCTTCATTGTTTGAAGAATCCCAATTGAGTAATAATATACAATATGGCAATAACCGTGCTCATTTGGCTTGGTATACGATCGACAACCTGTTTACCCGCAAAAATTCTTCCTTAAGACCTATTTACCTGAATGAAGATTCCTTGTCTAACCATTTTGTTCGGGAAGTTTATCAGAGAGAAATTTATCCCAATCGTGACCTTTTAGCCAATGAACCACCTCTGCTATCCACTCTCAATTTAACTTATTATCCTCAGGAGAGAGGTATGTACAACCTCGATGCCACAAATATAAGCCCCGAAGGTAAATTGCTGAATCCCGAAAAAAGATGGGCAGGTATTACCCGTAAAATGGATAATCGCGATTTTGAAAGTACTAATATCGAATACATCCAATTTTGGTTAATGGATCCATTTGTATATAATGACACGGAGACGGTTAAGAATGAAGGAGGCGACCTATATTTCAATTTGGGAGATGTGTCCGAGGATATTTTGAAAGACGGCAGAAAATTCTATGAAAACGGATTGCCTTTGGATGATGATCCCACGGCTTTTGTATACAACGTCTGGGGAAAAGTACCTACACGTCAGTCTACAGTATATGCTTTCGATGTGTCGCAGGGAGTGGGCGCCATTGCTAAACAGGATGTGGGGTTGAATGGTTTGAGTAGAGCGGAAGAAGTTCAGTTTGAAACATATGCCAATTATTTAGCGGCCTTCAGATCGAAATTATCGGCAACAGCCGAAGCCCGGATGTTGCAAGATCCGTTTTCACCTTTAAACGACTTGTCGGGTGATAAATATCACCATTATCGGGGAGCAGACTACGACCGTCAGCAAACGAGTATATTGGATAGGTATAAATATTTCAATGGAACGGAAGGTAACTCTGCAGCAGGAGAAAATACCTCCGAAGGCTTTTCTGCGGCTGCCACTGTTAACCCCGATGTGGAAGATCTGGATCAGGACAATACAATGAACGAAACCGAAAGGTATTTTCAATATAAAGTGCCCATACATCCCGATCAGATGCGTGTCGGTGAAAATTATATATCGGATATTCGTGAGGCTCAGGTTACACTGAGAAATGGAGACCCGGCAACAATTAAATGGTATCAGTTTCAAATACCTATCCGTGATTATAAGGAAAAAAAAGGGAATATTCAGGATTTTACCTCTATACGTTTTATGCGTATGTTCCTTACAAATTTCAAGCAGACAACTTATTTGAGGTTTGGTTCTTTGGATTTGGTAAGGGGAGATTGGCGCTTATATACCCAAACCCTTCAGGATGGAATAAATCAGGGAGAAGGTTCACTTAATATGGCAGCTGTAAATATTGAAGAAAATAGTACAAAAACCCCTGTTAATTATGTTATACCTCCCGGCGTTACCCGTATTCTCGATCCGAGTCAACCACAGATTAGAGAAGAGAATGAGCAGGCTTTGTCCTTACAGGTTTTAAAGTTGGAACCCGAGGACGGCAGGGCCGTATTCAAGAATGCGAATTATGATCTTCGTCGTTACAAACGCTTGCAAATGTTTACACATGCCGAAGAATTGACAGATGGCCCGGCGATCGGAGACGGTGAAATTACGGTTTTCTTGCGATTGGGATCAGATTTTAAGAGTAATTACTACGAATACGAAATACCTTTATCTATTACACCTCCCGGTGAGTATAATACTAAGAATCCAACAGATCAGGCAATAGTATGGCCGGCTAACAATATGTTCGATTTCCCATTGGAACTTTTGAAAGATATAAAGCTCGAAAGAAATAAAAAGAAACGGCAGGGAGTAGCGGGAGTTTCATATACCGAACTGTATTCGTCCTTTGATCCTGATCCGCAAAAGCCAAATAATAAGATAAGTGTTATCGGTAATCCCAGTTTGTCTGAAATCAATGTTATGATGGTCGGCATACGCAACAACTCACCAAGTGTTAAGTCTGCCGAAGTATGGGTAAACGAATTGAGGCTAACCGATTACGACGATGAGGATGGATGGGCTGCCCAAGGCAATCTGAGCGTTGCACTATCTGATCTCGGAACCTTATCATTATCGGGAAGAAAAGAAACGTCGGGGTTTGGTTCTATTGATCAGAACCTGATAGAACGTCGTCTGGATAACTTTTATTCCTATGATATTGCAGCAAATGTAGATTTAGGCCGGTTTATTCCTGAAAAAGCAAAAGCGAGTATTCCTCTCTATTATTCTTACTCTAACCAGACAACTACTCCCAAATTTGACCCTTTCGATCAGGATGTTACTTTGAAAGAAGCGCTGAGTATTGTTGAAACGAGGACAGAGAAAGACTCTATTAAAAGTTTAGCTCAGGATCGGACTACGACTAAAAATCTGAGTTTGACAAATATAAAGATGAATATCCAAAGTAAGACGCCAATGCCTTATGATCCGGCTAACTTTACTTTTGGTTATGCCTATAGTCAAACCGAAGTAAATAATCCGACCACTGTATATGACCTTACTAAAAACTATAAAGCAAGCCTCAACTATTCGTATTCGCCTTCTGTGAAGACATGGGCACCCTTTAAGGATATGAAAAGTAAAGCTCCGTTGGCTAAATATCCAAAATCTTTGGGATTTAATTATCTGCCCAGTAATATATCTTTTAATTCGTATATGACCCGTTTTTATACAGAAACACTCGTAAGAGATTTAGATGGATATGTTTTAGGAAGCGGTAGTACAAATGATAATTTATTTTTGACATGGAGCCAGAACTTTTATTGGGACAGAGACTTTAGTATAAATTGGGATCCGCTGAGGAATTTGAAAATAAGTGTGCAAACGGGCACAAGAGCCGAAATAGAAGAACCCTATCTGCAAGTGAATAAAAAACTCAACAGGGATGATTATGAAATATGGCGGGATGAAGTATTGAGGAGTATACGTAATTTGGGCGACCCATTGTCTTACAGACAGGCTGCCAGAGCTACTTATGTATTGCCATTCAATAATATTCCGTTTTTAGATTGGATAAGCTCTTCTGCCAATTACGATAGCCGCTATACATGGGACAGGGGGGCGATCATAGATTCTACCACCGAAGTGGGAAATATTATTACGAATAATATGACTTTGAATTTTAGTAACAGAATAGATTTGACATCTTTATATAATAAGTCTCCTTTCCTGAAAAAGGTAAATGATAAATTTGAAATGAGCCGTCGTCCGCAAAATCCTCAAAGAGACAGACGCCCTTCTGCCGAAAGCCGGAGAAAGCGTTTCGAGAAGGATGTCTGGTTAAATACCGACTCGGCGACAATAGTTAAGCATGGAATGGGTACAAAAAATATTGTGGTTTCGGCCAGACGTGATGGGCGGTTATTTAAAGTAAAATACAAACGCATTGACGAAAACACGATACGGATTACAACAAAAGATACATCGGAAATCAAGATCAGCGTAATGCAGAAAGGCGAGGCGGATGAGACAACTTTGTATAAGGTTGCTCAGTATGCAGCCAGAGGATTGATGTCCGTAAGGTCGGTATCTGTCAATTATTCGACACGTGAAGAGACAGCTATAGGAGGTTTCCGCCCCGGTATTGGTGATGTTTTCGGGCAAAAACAAACCGATTATGGGATGGTGCCGGGCGTGGGATTTGCTTTTGGCTTCGATGGGGGAGAAGACTATGTAAACAGATCGCTTCGGAACGATTGGCTTATACTCAATGAGATGAGTATAAGCCCTGCCGTATATAATTCAATTGAAAAGTTGGATTTAGAAGCCCAGATAGAACCTATAAAAGGATTGAAAATACGCTTAAACGCTCTTCATGAGACAAATAACCGTACTACATTCCAATACGATAGCCAGGCAAATGTTCAGAAAATATTCGGAGGAAGTTTTGCTATGACGACAATAGCTCTGGGATCGAGCTTCGAAAATAGTAATGTAAGGAATAATTATAATTCAGCTGCATTTAATAAGTTTCTGACTAATAGAGATATTATAGCTAATCGGTTAGCGAAAAAATACGAAGGTTTGCCTTACCCCAATGTCGGTTTTATTGCTGATGCGAATTTGGGAGGTCAACTTTTCGATCCGAATAACGGTGCGATCAATCCAAATTCGGCGGATGTACTGATTCCTGCTTTCCTTGCAGCATATACAGGAAAGAGTGCAGATAATATTGCATTGACCGCATTTCCGACGATGTTTTCTATGCTGCCTAATTGGAGGATAAATTATGATGGATTAATAACCTTGCCTTGGTTTAAAGATAAATTTAAGAAGCTTATATTGTCTCATGCGTATACCGCTCAGTATAATATAGGCTCATATACTTCGTTCCTGACATGGATAGATGCCGGTAATAATATGGGATTTATGGAAAGTCTGGACGATAAGCCTTTGCCATTGCCAACTTCGGCATACGATATTTCGTCGGTGAATCTCATCGAGCAATTTAATCCGCTGTTGGGAGCAGAAGGAATGATGAATAATAATTTAACCTTAAATGTTCGCTATAACTATTCGCGTATGCTGAACCTGAGTATAACATCATTTCAGGTTGTAGAAACCGTGCAGAAAGATTTGGTGTTGGGGGAGGTTACCGTATTAACGAATTTAATAGATTGATAGGACTTCCTGTTAAAAAAGACAGGGCATTTAATAATGATTTGAATGTAACCGCCGATATTTCGAGACGAACATCGCAGGCGCTTATACGCCGGATAGACGAGGGATTTACCGAGGCCACGGGCGGAAATACTATATTGACACTTAAATTATCAGCGGAATATACTTTGAGCAGGGCATTGCTGTTACGGGCATTTTATGATCGTATTGTAAATACACCTTTGATATCTTCCGCCTCTTATCCGACAGCTAATACAAACTTCGGGGTAAGCATACGTTTTACTCTTACAGAGTAGTAGAGTAATGCGCTGTATTCTATAATGATAGATTTTTTTTATAAAAAATAGAGGAATTCTATTAAATTTCTTTATTTTTGTCTATGACTTTTAATAAAATAAAAAAAATAAATCTTCGTTTTTTTAAGTCAAAATGTTAAACAAAAATAGACTATCTTTGTTTATGGTATCATAGGTACTTGATAATTGCTTGATTATAATGTATGCGGAAAATAAAATAAAATGAAAAAATCAACGATATGGTTACTCGCAGGGGTGATGGCATTTACCTTTTTCGGTCTACTGTACTTGCAGATTAGTTATTTTCGCATTTCGCTTAAAATGAGAAATGATGCATTCGAAGAAGCCGTAAGCAGAAGCCTTTACCAGGTATCGAAGGATTTGGAAGTGGATCAGACGAAGAAATATCTGGCTCAGGAAATTATTGATTTTCAGAATAAAAAAGAATATAAAGATCCTTTGGTTGGAGAGAAAACTATAACTCAAACCCAGCAAATAAGGATGACTGATCCGACTGGAGCTCCTATTATGAATATAGAGTATAACAGTTCGCATACGACCAGTTTTAAATCTTCGAAAAATATTAATACTCCGAAGGGAGGAGCAAATGCACTGGCTCAGGCGTCTTTTAATATACAGGAGCTATTCAAGCAGCGCTATAATTATCAGCGGCAATTGCTAGATAATGTAGTTTACCAGTTAATTCAGACATCGAGTTCTGTCCCTCTGGATGAGAAAATAAATTTTAAAACGCTGAACGATAATATAAAAGACCAGCTCAGATATAATGGTATAGAGTTACCGTTCCTGTTTGAAATTGTGGACAAAAACGATAAACCTGTCTATAAACAAGAAGGGTACGGGGAGCCCGATAAGAATGCTTTATATACCCAGGTGCTGTATCCGAACGATCCGATTGATAAGTTAAATTACCTTAGAGTATCTTTTCCGACAAAAAAAGATTACCTTTTGAGCGAAATTTCGTTTCTTGTACCTGCTTTTGTATTTACACTGATACTTTTGATCACATTTATCATTTCGATCTATTTAATATTTAGACAAAAGCGTTTGTCGGAAATGAAGAGTGATTTTATGAATAATATGACTCATGAGTTGAAAACCCCCGTATCTACCATATCACTGGCAGCTCAAATGCTAAAAGATCCGGGCATTATGAAATCGCCCGAAATATTTAAACATATATCGAGTGTGATAAATGATGAAACCAAGCGTTTGAGTTTTCAGGTCGAGAAAGTTTTACAGATGTCGCTTTTTGAAAAACAAAAAGCAACCCTTAAATTCAAAGAGTTAGATGCAAACGACATTATAGTGAATGTGGCTAATACTTTTCAGCTTAAGGTTGAAAAATTCGGAGGAAAAATTGATATTGATTTGGAGGCCAGCGATACATTAGTTAGTGCCGATGAGATGCATTTTACCAATGTTTTATTTAATTTATTGGATAATGCGCTCAAATATAGAAGGGAAGATGTGACCTTAGAATTGATGATAAGGACATGGAATCAAAACAATAAGATATATATAAGTGTTGAAGATAATGGTATAGGTATAAAAAAAGAAGACGCGAAGAAAATTTTCGAGCGCTTTTTTAGAGTATCTACCGGAAATTTACACGACGTAAAGGGCTTCGGATTAGGTTTAGCCTATGTTAAGAAGATAGTTGAAGACCATAAAGGAACCATAAAAGTGGAAAGTGAATTGGGACAAGGAACCAAATTTATTATAAGTTTATTCAATATAAAGTAGAGATATTATGGAAGAGAAGTTGAAATTATTTTTATGTGAAGATGACGAGAATCTAGGAATGTTACTCAGAGAGTATCTCCAGGCAAAAGGATTCGACACAGACTTATATCCGGATGGAGAAGCCGGATACAAAGGTTTCGTTAAAGAAAAATACGATTTATGTGTATTGGACGTAATGATGCCTAAGAAAGATGGAATAACATTGGTTAAAGAAATTAGAGCAATTAATCCCGATATTCCGATCATATTTTTAACAGCTAAAAATATGAAAGATGATATTCTGGATGGTTTTAAAGCCGGAGCCGATGATTATATTACCAAACCTTTCAGCATGGAAGAATTGGTGCTTCGTATCGAAGCTATTTTCAGAAGAGTAAAAGGTAAAAAAGGTAAAGATCGTCAAGTATATCAATTTGGTAAAATGGTTTTTGATACTCAAAAACAAATTCTTACAATTAGTGGAGAAAGTACTAAGTTGACAACTAAAGAATCAGAACTATTAGGATTGCTTTGTGCTCATGCCAATGATATTTTGGAGCGTAACCATGCTTTGAAACAAATTTGGGTAGATGATAATTATTTCAATGCAAGAAGCATGGATGTTTACATTACTAAGCTGAGAAAGCTATTGAAGGCAGATCCCGAAATCGAGATTATTAATATTCATGGTAAGGGTTATAAATTAATCGCCCCGACTAATGAAGATGCTGAAGACGGCGAAGCTTAAATAAAAGCTACACTATTATAAAAAGAGAAAGTCACTTTTGATTCAAAAGATGGCTTTCTTTTTTATAAGGCCGGTAATTTCATTTTTAATTCAATCCGGATAATGATGCAATTTCAAAAGATATGTAGATTTATAACCTTAAGAATAACTGCATTATTTCTGATACTTACGTTTTCGGAATCAGGTTGTAATCAAGGTCACAGAGTCGCAGATCGGCATAACCTTAAAGTGTATAGAAAGAATTTCAAAATACCCCTGAAAGGCAAGAAAATTCTGCTCTATGGCGATAGTATATCATCTTCATACTATCCCTGGTATAAAGCCGCTCTTGAGGAGTTGACAGGCGCAGAAGTATATGCAGGAGGTTTTTCCGGATATACAACCGGTCAATTGGCTAAAGATGAACAGTTACAATTGATTTATGATTATCAGCCCGATATTATTATTTGCTTAGTCGGAGGTAATGATGCGGGAGTAAAAGGCGAAGTGGGAACATTTGGAGCTACGGACGAGCTTGTAGTCAAAGAAACAGATACCAGTAAAGACTATTCCGGCTATACTTTTATACAGGCGGTATCGTATATTATCCGAAAGATCAACCAGCATTATAATATGGATGAGAATACCCATCTGGCCGGAGCCGGAAGTATTTCGCCCGAAAAACCTTTCCTTGTATTTTGTACCACTTTACCTCAAAAACGAAACAATAGGTTCAATGAATTTTCGCAACCTGATAACTGGTTACGCAAAAGAGACGCAGTGGTTGAATGCTGCAACAGGTATAAAGTCCAATGTATAGATTTTTATAATTTGTGTGAGTGGGATTTCTCTAAAGAACCTTATTGGACATCGCCTACCGATATACATGCTGACAGAGGTATTTTTACAATGGATGGATTGCATCCTAACAAAAAAGGTTACGAAGATATGGCCCGCATTGTGTATGAGGAGCTGGCTTTGTAATTAAATAGTAAGGAAATCTGAAACCTTAGCCTATAATCTCGAATCGGGCAAACTTTAAAAGCAGTTGTTTTACTCCTGCATTTTCGAACTCAACCGTTGCTTTCCTGCTTGCAGCATCGCCTTCTATGGCTGTAACCGTACCTATCCCGAAACGTTCGTGTTTAATTACCGCTCCCGTCTGTATGCCATAAATATCTTTTGTAAGAGGAGTTTTGGGCTCTGCGTTTCGGGCATTTACAAAATTGGGCTTTGAGTATTTACTCTCACGCTCACGTGACGGTATCTGAGGTCTTTCGAAGATAGATTCCTCTTTTCGTAGTACTTGTTGCAGTTCTTCCTTTTCTTCCCTGTTTTTACGGACAGTGTCCCAGAAATTCCCCTGAGTTTGTGGCGAAAATCCTCCCATCGTTCCTTCGAGTACACCTGCATTGGCATTCAGGAATTCGGGATCTATATCCTTAAGGAACCGGCTCGGATTGCATGAGTTCGTTTGTCCGTTACGGAATCGGCTTTTTGCATACGTGAGCATACAAAATTGCTCGGCTCGGGTTATGGCTACATAAAACAGGCGGCGCTCCTCTTCCAGTCCTCTGGGTTCGGATTTAGTCATGGCAGAAGGGAATAAATCCTCTTCGAGACCAACAACAAACACATTCTTAAACTCCAGTCCCTTCGAAGCGTGAATAGTCATCATCGTTACTTTCTCATGATCGCCTTCTTTGTCAGTATCCTGATCACTCAACAATGATACTTCGGAAAGAAAATCAATTAGTCCTATATTTTGCTCGCCTTCCTCAACCCGTGATTCGCAAAATTCGTGTATTCCGCCTAAAAGCTCTTGTAAATTCTCCTGACGGCTCATACCTTCCGGAGTCTGATCCTGATACGCCTCTCTGGCTATACCGCTTTCTTTGACTATTTTAGTTGCTAATTCGTATGCCGAAGCTACAGGCAATTCTTTGATGAAACCATCGATAAGGGTATGGAAATCGTTCAGTTTTTTAGCAGTTCCGGCATTTACATTCAGGTTATAAGCTAACGGATCGCCGATCGTTTCCCACAAACTGATATTGTGCAGTTGGGCAGTATCCAGCACTTTTCCCACAGTCGTATTTCCTATTCCACGGGTCGGATAATTGACGATACGTTTGAATGCTTCCTCATCCTTCGGGTTGACTACCATACGGAAATAAGCGATAACATCCTTTATTTCTTTTCGTTGGTAAAACGAAAGTCCGCCATAAATACGATAAGGTATATTTTTCTTTCTAAGCGATTCTTCAAATACACGCGATTGTGCATTGGTGCGATACAGAATCACAAAATCGCTATAGGATGAATCTCTGTTGCGGCGTAAGTCCTGAATCTTATTAGCTACAATGACGCCCTCCTCAAAATCCGAAAAAGCACTTGCCACTTCCAGTTTTTCCCCTACCTGATTTTCCGAGAAGACATTTTTATGTATCTGATCCTTATTTTGCCTGATAAGGCTGTTGGCAGCATTTACAATATTCTGTGTCGAACGGTAATTCTGCTCTAACTTAAATATTCGTGCTTCGGGATAGTTGCTCTTGTAATTGAGAATATTATCAATATTTGCTCCCCTGAATGAATAAATACTTTGTGCGTCATCTCCTACTACACATACACGGTGATGGGCATCTGCCAGTTGTTTAACTACAAGATATTGTGCAAAGTTAGTATCCTGATACTCGTCTACCAGAATAAACTGGAAGCGATCCTGATAGATTTTCAATACCTCAGGATAATCACGGAACAATCTGTTGGTGTAGTATAATAAGTCGTCGAAGTCCATCGTATTTGAGGCTTGCAGACGGGCGTTATATGTACGGTAAATATCTCTTACCATGGGAATCTTGGCTTTCATATCATATTCCTGCATTTCCTTGCTTTGCGCATAGGCCACAGGCGATACCAAAGCGTTCTTGGCATTGGATATCATCGATTGAATGCGTGCAGGTTTATATACCTTATCATCCAGTTGATATTCTTTTATAATGGTCTTTATAAGATTACGTGAATCTGCCGAATCGAATATGGTGAAATTAGAAGTAAAGCCTATTTTTTCGGCTTCCGTTCTGAGGATTCTCGAAAATATCGAGTGAAACGTACCCATCCACAACCTGCGTGCCACACTTTCGCCCATCAACTGACCTACACGTGCTTTCATTTCACGTGCAGCCTTGTTGGTAAAAGTCAGAGACAATATGTTGTAAGGAGGAAGTCCCAGATTAAGCAGATAAGCGATTTTGTAAGTAAGCACACGTGTCTTGCCCGATCCGGCTCCGGCTATAACCAGAGAAGGGCCATCGTTATATTCAACAGCTTTGCGCTGCGATTCGTTAAGTTCCTGTAGTAGATTCTCTATATCCATATATAAGACAAAGATACATAATGCAACAAACCCACTGAAACAAATTAGGTATAATTTATTTCTCTGAATTTTTTTATAAAAAATAAAGCCGGTATAAGCAATTTACATTGCAAACATCGGCTCTATGAAGAAAAAGGGCTTATTATCTTTTTACTATCTTATACTCCGGATATGCTGCCTGATCCGTTTACCTTTGTATCATGTGTTTTAGGGTTGCCTCTATAACTGATCTTGCCACTGCCATTTATATTGCCTTTGAGCACTTCTGTTGCATATACCTTGACACTTCCCGAACCACTAATATTACAGGTTGTATTTTTTGTGTTCAGGTTAATGGCATCCACATTGCCGCTTCCATTGATCGAAACATTGCTGTTCGAGGCATTTCCTGCAACTTTAGCACCTCCCGCTCCTGCTATGGATATGTTGAAGTCATTGCACTCAAGTATTTCGGCAGTTAAATCTCCTGATCCTGCTATTGAGATATTTAAGGATGGTAATTTAATTTCTCCTTTTAAAATAACATTACCCGATCCCGTTATTTTTACGTTTGAGAGCGATGCTGAATTTGTGTACGCTTTAAATTTTGTGGGTTGCATATTTTGTCCGTTTAATGAAATAGAAAGAACTCCGTTTTTCACTTCGGCTTTTACATATTGTTGAAGATTTTCATCTATCTCAATACGCAGATATGGCTTCTGATTTGGCTTTTGCTCATAAATTACACTACACAATCCGACTATTGATAGTTCGGAATAGGATGATATTGATTTTTCTATCGAGGTAATATTCTTGTTACCTTTTAATAAGTTTGCGTTACTTCTGGCTATACAAGAGGTTATCGCTGCAAATACACATAAAATGGTTAGAAATTTTTTCATAATTGGATTTTAAATAAAGTGGTATATCTATTATAACACAGGAATCATAACTCTGTTCTATCCTATAAAGAATAAGACCATTTGTGTATATAATTTGTTACAGCGATGTCTGTTTTTTTAGTCTATTCTTTCGCGCTGATTCCTCCGATACCACTTTTTGATAAATTTGTCTCTTTCGGATTACCTTTATAATTAATTTTTCCAATTCCGCTAACTTTAGCCGAAAGCATTTCCGAAGCATATAGCTTGATACTGCCGATTCCCGATACAGAACAGTTCGCATTTTGAGATTTGAGATTATAGGCGTTTATACTTCCTTTACCGCTTACGGACATTGTAGTATTGACGGTTTCTCCTCCCAGAGTAATATCTACCATTCCCGATGTGTGAACATTCAGATTCGTGCAATTCAGATTCATCGCTTGGATATCCCCCATTCCCGATCCGTAAATATCAAGGTTTTCTGAATTAATAGAATCTCTTAATTCTACATTATTCATACCGCTGGTTGACAGTTCTGACAAAGCAGTCGAATTTGTATACACTTTATAATGTTTCGGATTGATTTCCTGAGTAGATTTTATGGTCAGTTTGCCATCTTTTACGGTTGCCGAAGCATATTCCTGTAAATTTTCGTCGATTTCGAAACGTAGATACGCCTCCTCATTTACTTTTTGTTCATAAACAAGGTCAAATTTTCCTCCTAGGTTTATACTATTGTAATCTTCAATCTTTACTTCTTTAGAAACGACTTTCCCGTTTCCTTTAATTCCGTTTTTGAACGCAGACATTTTACATGAGGTCATAATTATGGCACTCATCAATATACATAGTAATATTCTCATAATCGTTTTGGTTTTTCTTATATGACTATCTGCTGTTATGTTTGGTTACAAAATTTTTGGATTTTTTTTCGTCTCCGTTTTACGTTACACTCTGTCAACTCATGTTCATTTTTAATATATTTCATATAGCTACAGGGAGTTACATATTAGCATGAATGATTTTCCAACTCCTATTCACTTTTGAATAGACAATAGTATATGAGAATTTGCCGGCCAAAGTACGTCCATCTTCAAGGTCTAAAG
>JALQSN010000692.1:0-26318 GCA_023690525.1 Holotrichia oblita | reverse complement strand
ATCATACAGAATACGTTTTTTGTCTTCTTTCTTCATAAAAACGACAACTGCGTATTTTTTTTTTATGCTTCCCAGCATATACATACTATTGAATTAGTTTAAAATAATTCGGCATGGAGGGAAAAAGTATAATATGAAAGAACATATCCGCAAAAGAGTGCTAGATATATGTAACCACATTCTGGACACGAAAGAGACTGTCCGTCAAACGGCAACCGTATTTGGAGTGAGCAAAAGTACTGTTCAGAAAGATATACCAAAAGGGAACGGTAAAAAATTCAATAAAATCAAAAAATATAATTAGCCGGTTTATTTGTATCTTAGGTGGTGTCGGCACAATATCCCAATGCCCTATACCGGCTATTTTTGAGCCATACTTCGTTAAAAATTTCTTGACATAGCCCCACTAAGTCTGCGAAATTTTGCCTCGTCTGGCTCAAAAATAGCTCAGTATAGGTCATTTTGCTATTGTGACGACACCACCTAAAGACAGAAAGAGAATATTAGAATTTTTTTTTAGAGAAGGGAAAGGATTTTTAAGTATAGGGAAGAACTAGAAAAATAATAATAAATATATATTTTTTTTTAATTGGGAGGAGTTCATTGAAATGTCAGGATTAGAAAAGTTGGCAGATGAATTGAGACAGGCTATTGTGAATACTGTGCAAAATTTTAATCTTGAAAGTACTATTACTGATAAAAGCAAACTGATTAAAAATTTAGACTTACTGTTAAATCAGGCTACTTCAAACCCTGAGGTATTTTCTAAATGCTGGAAGATGTTTTGCGAAGATTATTGGGAGTTTAAGAAACAATCAAATATTGAGAACAATGAAGATATTAAGATAGAATTATTGTTTCCAATGGTGTTTGACCAATTTTATGAAGCAGGCAATGCAAGAGGAGCTTATTTTTGGCAAGATTTTTATGTTGCACGCAGAATATTTGAGTCAAATCCTGATAAACATTTAGATATTGGTTCCCGGCTAGAGGGTTTCATTACTCATGTCGCGTCATTTCGGGTTATTGACGTAATGGATATCAGAAAAATTACATATAGAATCTCTAATATAAATTTTATTCAATCAGATGCTACGAAATTGGATAACAAATTACTTAATTCTTACGATTCTATTTCATCTTTACATGCCATTGAACATTTTGGATTAGGCAGATACGGCGATAATATTGATATTAATGGGCACAAAAGAGCTCTTTTTAATATAACTAAATATTTGCGTCCAGGCGGCATTTTTTATTTTTCGGTACCTATGGGAAAGCAACGAATAGAGTTTAACGCGCATCGTATTTTTTCATTATCGTATCTATTGCATATTGTTGGGGAGGATTTTTTCGTAAAACGATTTTCGTATATAAATGATGACGGTGATTTTTTTGAAAACGTTTTGCTTGAAAAAGATAAAATTGCTAATAATTATGGATGTTATAGTAACGGTGTTAATGGAGTAGCTATTTTAGAATTAATAAAGAAGTAAAAAATCATGAATAGTGATAAAAAGCAAAAGTGTTTCACAGGCCGGAAAATGATTTTGTGTTTGTCCCAACACAATCATTTTGACTTAGTGAAACACTTTTATTTTATTCTTCTCGTTAACAGACATTGCTTTCTGTTAACGGCAACCTGCCCTTTTTAGCTAAGAGCAGTCTATTTTCGACTTCGTTCCAGTCGATAAGTTTTAGCCATTTTTTTACATAATTATCACGTTTATACTGATAATCAAGATAATAGGCGTGTTCCCAAACGTCGATAACCAAAACCGGAATACATCCCCATTGGGTCAGGTCTTGGTGTTTCTCGCCCATTAAAAGTTCCAGACATCCCCAGGCAGTATTCCAGACCAACAGCATCCACCCGGAAGCCTCCACTTTACTCGCGCCGTTTACAAACTGAAGTATAAACCCCTCAAAACTGCCGAAACTGCAAATAATTTCTTTGAGTGTATTCGGACATGGTTCTCTTTCTTCTTCATTGTGGCAAGGAGTCATTATTGTCCAATAGATACTGTGCAATATATGGCCAGCTCCCTGAAAAGCCAGCTCTCTTTCCCAATGTTTTATTAGGGAAAAATCTTTTTGTTTGCGGGCTTCTGCCAAAGCTAGTTCGGCTTTATTCAGGCCATCCACATAGGCTTTGTGATGATGGTCATGATGAATTTTAAGCGTTCTAGCGCTAATTATAGGTTCAAGTGCATCATAAGAATAAGGTAAAGGAGGAAGCTGATGTTTCCCCGGAGCGCAAGAGTGCTTTTTCATAAAAACCTCCCAAAATTAAATTTAATTCTTACTTATTCTATTCTTAAGAAAATTAATTAGTGCGAGTTATATTTTTGCAGCCTGGATAATAAAATTTAGTAAAACCTGGAGAGGAGAGTTTGCTTTGAATTTAAAAATAATTTTTGTTAATCCAAATTCTGCCCGGAATGTGGACAAGCACTTGCCTAAAATTCTGGCGGAGGCGCTATTAAACAAGATTTTTAGAGAAGATAAAAGTCTGGAAGCCACTAATAATTGCCACCTGAACCGGCCTGAATAAATTTTATGCTTAGAAAAGGAGAAGTCATATTGTGACCAATAATAACGGCAAGTTGAAAATAGCAGCTTACTGCAGGGTATCTACAGAAAAAGAAGAACAATTGACCAGTTTGGAAACTCAAAAAATTTTTTTCGAAGAATACGCCGTCAGAAATAATTTTGAACTTGTTGGGCTGTATGCCGACGAAGGGCTAAGCGGAACCAAACTAAAAAACAGAAAAGAATTTAATCGGATGATGGTTGACGCCCGCCTGGGTAAATTCGAATGTCTCTTTGTGAAAGACGTATCTCGTCTGGCCCGCAATGTTGTCGATTTTCTCCAGAGTATACGCAAGCTTAAAGCCTTAAATATTGACTGTCGCTTTGTGACAGCCAACATGTCTACCAGCGACGGGGAGTTGACCTTAACAATACTGGCTGCCGTTGCCCAGGAAGAATCTGCCAACCTCTCGAAACGGGTGAAGTTTGGCAAAAGACGCAATGCGGAAAAAGGACGGGTTCCCAATATCGTCTACGGTTATGATAAAAAAGCCGGAGAATATTTTACTTTGAAGATTAACGAAACCGAAGCCAAAGTAGTGAAACGGATTTTTTACAGCTATGTCAATCTGCGGCAGGGAACAAATAAAATTGCTCAACTTTTGAATAAAGAAGGCCTGACCACAAAACGCGGCTGCAGATGGTCAGGACAAGCTGTTTCCACAATACTGACCAATCGACTGTATACCGGCAAGGTTATCAATGGTAAGGAATCGGTAAGGGATTTTTTAACAGGGGAAAGAGTGAAAAACAGTATTGAAAAACAGTTTACGGTGGATAGCCCGAAACTAGCCATTATCGAAAATGAAATTTTTGACCAAGCGCAAATTTTATTGACTGAACGTTCCCAAAACTTTGGCCTGACCAAAAAACGCCAGTCCGGTAAATACTGTTTCAGCACCATTATCAAATGCGCCAGTTGCGGCTATAGTTTCAGAAGAGTCTACCGTAAATATGTTAATGAGTATCTCAGATGGAGCTGTTCGGGACGCAACGCTAATGGCAAAAATTTTTGCGACAACCACTCGATTATAGATGAAAAAGAATTATTAGGGGAAATCAAAAACTATTTGAGTGGGTTGGCCTCGTCTGAGGACAAGTTGTTAAAAAAGACTATAGCTGAACTTAAGAAGCAATATAAACCGGAGAATTTCGAACTGTCGGAAAGCTATATCAGTTCCGAGCTGACCAGGTTAAAAAAAACCAGGGTCAAACAATTGGAAATGTTTGAGGCGGACGCTATTACCCTAAACGAATTGAAAGACAGGACGGCTGAATTAAACGCTTTAATCCTAAAGTATCAAAATAGGCTTGACGTTGTCCGGGAGAATGGCTTGAACGCGCCGGTCTTGAGCCGAATTGAAGACCTGGCTGGAAAATACTCAGGCGGCCTAAGGGAGTTGTTAGCCGCCGATATTATTGATAATGCTCTGTTAAGAAAGGTAATTGACAAAATCACCGTAACGGCGGAAGGAGAAATCAAAGTTTATTTGAAAATGTTTCCCGGTTTGGGAAATAGCTATGCCGCCGCAAATTAAGAAGCTTTATTCATAGGTGGAAACGCCGGATTAGCGAGAGATTTTTTTGTTAGGCAAGGAAGACGCGACGACGCATACTGGAAGTAGTCTGCTAGGTAGTGTTTACATGAGTTGAAATGCTTAGATTTTGAGCGGATTTTTGGCCAGACGAGGCAAAATTTCGTAGGCTTAGTGGGTCTATGTCAAGAAATTTTAACGAAGTATGGCTAAAAATCCGCCAAAAGATGGGCGTTTCAATCTCGTGTAGACACTACCTAGGAGCGGCTGACGCAGCATAACGAAAAAAGCTCCGCTAATCCGGCGTTTTCTAACCTATGAACACAGCTTCTAAGATAAAAACCTTGGAGGGAGAAAACTTTTGTCATATAGAAGACAAAAGTTTTCTCCCTCCAAGGTTTTAAAGGATTTTTTTATCTGGTTAAGGAATAATACCGTAAATATGGTGAATGAAACCAAAAGAAGCGGGGTGAGAGACGGTGAAAGTATTAAAATTTACTGGACAAGTCGTGGTTTTATGGGTTATATTTTGGATTGGGGGACAAATCAGCTCAATCTCCGGGTTACCGGTTCCTGGCAGTATATTTGGAATGGTGTTATTGTTTTTACTATTGATGGGCGGAATTATAAAGCTTGAACAGGTGCAGGAGGCAGCTGATTTTTTAATTAAACATATGATGTTTTTCTTTATTACCATAGCCGTAGGATTAATGAATTCTGCCGAAATATTTTACGAATACGGATTTGTTTTGGTTCTGGCCCTTTTGGCGGGGCTGTTTTTACCATTAGCGGCAGTCGGACTGTTAGTTCAAATTTTACATAAAGAGGAAAAAGAATGTTCTCGTTAACTACAATCTTTTGTATTCTAATTACACTTGGAGCTTATTTGTTATTTCGGTTTTTATACTTAAAATATAAAAGCCCTTGGATAAATATAGTTATTTTTGGCGCTTTGCTGGTTATTGCGATATTAATTATATGCAAAATACCTTATGAAGCGTATGTACCGGCCCAAAACATTATGGCTTTTTTATTGGGCCCGGCTACAGTCGCGCTGGCTGTGCCTCTTTACAGGAATAAACACTTACTGAAAAAATATGGCCTGTCAATATTTTGTGGAGTTGGCGCAGGCTCGGCTGTATCTATGTTAACGGTTTTATTAATTACCCATGTTGGTGGTCTGCCGGACGAAGTAGTTATTTCCATCATTCCAAAATCTTCGTCCATCCCGTTCGCCGTAGAGGTAGCGCGCATTATGGGAGGCGACGCCGCTATGGCGGTAGCTTTTGTCGTAGCTACCGGAACTTCAGGGAGTTTCATAGGTTTGACAGCACTTAATTGGTTTAAAGTGCGTAATCTTGTAGCCAGGGGGCTGGCAATGGGTACGGTATCACATGGACAAGGCGTAGCCGCCGCATTTTCGGAAGGTGAACAGCAAGGCTCAATGGCCGGAGTGGCGATGGCTTTAAGTGGAATTTTTACTTCGTTGTTGGCACCTTTCTTGATATTGATGTTCCTAAAATAACTATGATAACATATAATTATCTAAAAGCTATTTATTGGAAAAGGATTTGAAAAAATGCAAAAAGTATCTGTAGAAAATTTAAAGCCGGGAATGATAGTCGCTAAAAGCATTTTTGACATTAACGGGACGTTGCTGCTTAGTTCAGAGGTAATGATAGATGAAAAAAATATCAATAGACTCAAACTATTTAACTTAGGTTCAATTTATATTAAGAATCCGTTTTTTACGAATATTGACGTTAGATTAAACGATGATATAAATAATGTGCCTGAAATAATTCAGGAAAAAACGCGCAGCCAGGCCATCGAAATAATTCGTGATGTTTTTCAGGACATACCTCCCAGCCTTCAATTTGAAACCGGCAAAGTAAAAAAACTAGCTTCTTTACTAATCGGCGAAATACTTAGAAATAAAAATTCTATTATTCATTTAACCGATATCCGTACTTATGACGGACAAACTTTTGCTCATTCAGTAAATGTGGCTGCTATTGCCACTCTTATTGGGGCGCAGCTGGATTATACTGAAAATGAATTAAATAAATTAGCTCTGGGGGCGCTGCTTCATGATATAGGAAAAATAATAATTCCTCCGAGCATTATGCTAAAACCTGGAAAGTTAACCGACGAAGAATGGGTTATTGTTAGACAGCACACGGACTTTGGATTTGAAATATTGCGAAAAAACCCGGAAATCCCTTTAATATCGGCCCACATAGCTTACCAACATCATGAAAAATATGACGGCACCGGCTACAGTTCTTCGCTGAAAGGGACAGCAATTCATGAATATGCCCGTATTGTCGCCATCGCGGATGTTTATGAAGCTCTGACCAGTGACCGTTGTTACCGAAAGGGGTATCTTCCCCATGAGGCTTACGAGATAATGCTCACTATGTCCGGAACTCATCTTGACTATGAGCTGCTTACGATATTTTTAAATCAAATAGCAGTTTATCCTGTAGGTTCTACAGTTAGGCTGAGCAACGGTATGCTAGGTGTAGTCGAAAAGGTTTTGCCAGGTTCTCAGTTAAGGCCTATAGTCAGAGTGATTGCCGAAAAAATAGATAATAGCGATAGTAACGATAGCTTTCAAGACAATTTTTTGGAAAATAAAAGCTACAGTTTGGATCTCAGTTGGAATTTGAACGTCACAATTGTTAAGGTTTTAACTGAAGAAGAGGTCTGCGAACTCATGATGTTATATCAGAAAAAATATTCTTCCGAAAGAGCGTCTTAAAATAAGTATCTTCAGTATCCGCAAAAAATGCTCTAGCAGCAGTTGTCGGAAATATTTAGGTTATGTTTAAAAATGGACATGCCTCCTATCGTGGAAAGAATCTTAAATAACAGATAAATAAAAAACCGCTTTACTTTCTGGAACTCCTGGAAAAGTAAAGCGGTTTTATCTTTCTTTTTTTGCATATCTTTCCATAAAGACATGATAGAGCGGTTGCCGGAAATAAATAAAAGGTTGGCTGCAAAAATCAAAAATATTTTAGAACTTAATAAAGCTGAACGTCATATAAGAGGCGGGGAGGCGACTAGAAAAAAATATAAAGAAGGCCAATTGGAAAATTAATTTCTAATTACTTGATAAATACTTTTTAATGCTCTTTTGTATTTATATAAAATTTGGGCCTGTCAATTTAATAACAAATTGCAAAAAAACTTAGAGGAATTTCCCGTTTTATGACGAATGTCTTATAATAATTATGCAAAGAAAATAGAAGTAAGCCGCAATAACATACACGCAAATATATTAAAAGGAGATTTGGAAATTATTATGTTTGGCACTACAGACATCGGGATAGACTTAGGCACAGCTAACATATTGATATATATCAAAGGAAAAGGCGTGGTGCTGCAGGAACCGTCGGTGGTGGCTATCGACCGGGACACCGGTAAGATTTTGGCCATTGGGGAAGAAGCCAGGCAGATGCTGGGGAGAACTCCCGGAAATATCATAGCTATCCGCCCTTTGCGCGAAGGTGTAATAGCCGACTATGACACCACCGAAAATATGCTTAGGCACTTTATCCAAAAAGTATCAGGGAAAAATTATTTTTTCAAACCCCGGATTATGATTTGCGTTCCTTCAGGAATAACTACCGTAGAAAAAAGAGCCGTTTATGACGCGGCCGTTCAAGCCGGAGGCAGTAAAGCTTATCTTATCGAAGAACCCCTGGCCGCGGCGCTTGGAGCGGGACTTGAAATTTCCGAACCATGCGGTTCCATGGTAGTGGATATAGGCGGTGGAACAACCGATGTGGCGGTATTAAGTTTAGGTGGCTTGGTAGTTAACGACTCAATAAGAGTTGGTGGAGACAAGTTTGACGAAGCGTTAATCAGGTACGTAAAAAAAGAATATAATGTCCTGATTGGCGAGAGGACGGCGGAATTAATCAAAATAACAATCGGCACCGCTCTGCCTGCAGGCGGGAGAAACGAAAACATGGAAATACGCGGGCGGGATTTAATTTCCGGACTGCCTAAAACTTTGCGGGTAACTTCTGAAGAAACCCGGGAAGCCATGTTCGAAGCTATTTCCATGATAGTGCATTGCGTTAAAACTGTTTTGGAAAAAACACCACCTGAACTTGCGGCAGATATCATTGACAGAGGCATTGTCATGACAGGCGGCGGAGCGCTTATCCATGGACTGGACAAGCTTATCAGCCAGGAGACGGGAATTCCGGCTTATTTGGCCGACGACCCCATTTCCTGCGTTGCTTTGGGAACCGGCAAAGCCCTGGAAGCCATAGAAAGCCTGCAAGACAGCCTAACAACAATGAAAAATGGAAATATTGCCTAAAAAATCATTAATTATTTGCATTAAAATTACGATATATACGATATAGATGTATGAATGTGGAAAAATAGAAGCAAAAGTCATAAACTAGATGGGGTGGAATAATGTGATTAGAGGAGTATATATTTCGGCGTCGGGGATGGTGGCTGAAACAACCAGGACGGATACCATAGCCAATAATATAGCTAACTCCAATACCGCAGGCTATAAAAGAGATATTGCCGTAAACAAAGATTTCGCCGAAATGCTAATTTGGCGGATTAACGACGGGGAAAAAACACCTAATATCGGCGGTATGGGCATAGGCACTATTATTGACGAAATCGGCACCGACCACCAACAAGCCGGAACCAGACAAACCGGAAACCCTTTTAATCTGGCAATCGAAGGAGAAGGTTATTTTGCCGTACAAACTCCGAATGGCACTCGTTATACCAGAGATGGAACATTTACTCTAAACTCTGTTGGAGAAATGGTTACTATGAACGGCAACTTGGTTTTAGACCAAAATGGAGGAGCTATCCAGCTTGACGTCCAGGGCGATGCCGCCGCTCCGGCCAAAATGGTCGTTGATTCGACAGGCCGGGTTATGGTAGACGGGGTTGAAGCCGGAACTTTAATGCTTACCTCTTTTGCTGATGAAAGGCAGCTTATGAAGCAGGGAAATAATCTTTTTAACGCCGAAAACGCTTTAGGTGGACAGCAGCCTTTTACCGGAAGGGTGATTCAAGGTTATTTGGAAATGTCCAACGCTAACGTTATATCAGATATGGTAAACCTTATCGCCACCTACCGGGCTTATGAAGTTAACGCCAAAGCGGTGCAGTCTCATGACCATTTGATGGGAAAAGCAGTAACTGAAGTTGGGAAAGTATAAAGATACAGTTAAGAATCAATAATTTAAAAACCTAAAAATTGGAGGGCAATAATTTATGATGCGTTCGTTATGGACCGGATGTACCGGCATGGTAGCCCAACAAACCCACTTGGATGTTATCGCCAACAATTTGGCTAACGTGTCGACGACCGGTTTTAAGAAAAACCAAACTTCATTTGAAGACCTGATATATCAAATAGTCCGCCAACCAGGAGCAACCAGCGGTCCTGACAGCCAACTGCCTACAGGACTGCAAGTGGGACACGGCACACGCCCTGTAGCCAATCCCAAACTGTATCTTCAGGGAGATTATCAAAGTACGGGAAATCCTTTAGATATGTGTATCGAAGGAAGCGGCTTTTTTCAAATCACCATGCCTGACGGAACTATAGCCTATACCAGGGACGGGTCTTTTAAAGTAGATTCTCAGGGACGAATTACAACTTCTGAAGGGTATTTACTGGAACCTGAAATTGTTATACCTGAAGGTGCAACTAACTTTAGTGTTGCTATAAACGGAGTGGTAACTGTTACAATTGCCGGAACAACTGATCCTCAGGAAATAGGAACCATTCAATTGGCTACATTTATTAATCCGTCCGGACTTACCAGCGTAGGGCATAACCTGCTGATAGAATCAGCCGCTTCGGGAGCGCCGGTAGTCGGTGACCCGGGAGCAGACGGAAGGGGTACTATTATTAACCAGTATCTTGAAATGTCAAATGTTAAAGTTGTAGAAGAAATGGTAAACCTGATAGTAGCTCAAAGAGCTTATGAAATAAACTCCAAAGTTATTACAACTTCAGATGAAATGTTGAGTCAGGCGGCGGGATTGAAACGCTAATTTTGCGGCTTAACCTGAAATGGATACTACTAGACAGGAGGCAGTATGCGCTCAATACGGTTGTTTTTATTGGTAGGCATATTTATTTTGTTTCCTGCATCTGTTATGGCGGAAGGGCTGACAATTAAAGTTGCCGCAGACTCTACCCTGTCAGGACCGCAGATAATATTGGGTCAAGTGGCCGAAATAGAGGGGGATGACCCTGTTCGTGTTGAAGAACTATCTAATTTGACAATGGGTCAAGCTCCACCCCCGGGGCAAAGTATAACTCTTTCTACAGAAATATTCGGCGCCAGACTTTTGAACAATAAAGGAATTGATTTCTCCGGTATTGACTGGCAAGTTCCGCAGTATGTAAAAATAACTTCGGCTTTTCAAAAGTTAAGCGGCGATATAATTGCCGCCGAAGCTAAAAAATATATACTTGGTCAATTTACGGAAAAATCGGCAGCCGACTTGACGGTTTATTTGTCCGGAAAACAAAATGATTTGACTTTGCCTCCGGGAAATATAACCTTTAAGGTGAACACTCCCCAAGGCATTCGTTTAGGTTTACCTACGTTTGTGCATGTGGAGGTAAATATAGGCGGACAATTAACTACTACCGTCAAAGTTAGGTTTCAAGTTAATTTGTTTGAAGAAGTGGCGGTAACTGCCCAACCTATTAGCGCCGGGACAATTTTGACAGCTGATAATTTGAAAATTGAACGCCGCAATCTGTCCAGAAGTAATAGTAGCCAGGAATTTATAACCGATTTGGAAAAAGTATTAGGACTTGCTGCCAAACGTTCACTGGGGGCGGGGATGGTTCTTGACAGCAGCATGATAAGTAAACCAGTTATTTTAAAGCGTGGCCAGCCGGTAACCATTGTCACCCAAAGGGGCGGTATTGAAATAAGAACCGCCGGTGTTACCATGCAGGACGGTTATGAAGGGCAGCTTATCAGAATTCAAAATACAGAATCAAAAAAAATGCTGTCGGCTAAAGTAATTGATACAAAAACAGTCCGGGTTCTATAAATGTATATATTTTTATACAATTGAAAGAAGGTGAATTGAAAACTTATGAAAATTAATAAATGTTTTTTTCTCAGCACAATTCCCTTTGGTTTCTTTCTATTGGTCATGATGATTTCTGCCGGAGTTCAGGCGCAATCGCTCTGGGTCGACAATCAGCAGTCCAGAACAACCGGGTTTTTTACCGACCGCAGCGCCCGAAACGTAGGGGATATTATCACAATTATAATAAATGAAAACACCACGTCCACAACCAGCGGCAACACTCAGAATTCTAAATCCAGCAATGTTGATCTTGGCGTCGGTACAGGTTGGTTTGATTTTCTCAGCAAGGCTACCGGCGGCAAATATAACGATGGTTTTAAGGCTCAAGGTTCCTCTTCCAATTCCAACAGGGTTCAGGGCCGGGTTACGGTAACTGTTACCGAAATTAAACCTGGAGGTATTTTAGCTGTTTCAGGTACTCAGACCATTAAACAAAATAAGGAAGAGCAAAAAATTACTATAACCGGTTTAGTTCGGCAGGAAGATGTGGCTAACGACAACACAGTGCTGTCCAGCAATGTCGCCAACGCCCAAATTAAAGTTGAAAGCAACGGGCCTATCGGCAAAAAACAACGACAGGGCATTCTCAGCCAGATATTCAATTTCATATTCTAAGTTTTTTATATGCTAGGAATTAGGGAGGAATTATGCGCAAAAAAATAATGTCGGTTATGCTGACGGTAGCGCTGATAATCGGTCAGGTTTGTTTCGTCGGGCTGGTTCCGGCTCAAGCAGCCGCCTTCACCAGAATTAAAGATATAGCCAAAGTACAGGGCGTGCGCAGCAATCAATTAATAGGATATGGGATAGTAGTCGGATTGGCCGGAACGGGAGACTCTGATAAAAGTTTATTTACCGTTCAGTCGGTTACCAATATGTTAAAGTCCTTTGGAGTAACAATAAACGTCACCGGCACTCAAATGAAACTAAAAAACGTGGCCGCGGTAATAGTTACCGCCCAACTACCGCCATTTGTCAAACCTGGAGATACAATTGACGTAACGGTTTCTTCATTGGGCGACGCCAAAAGCATTCAGGGCGGGACTTTGCTTCAAACCCCGCTCCAGGCCGCTAACGGCGGCGTATATGCAGTTACCCAGGGTTCAATATCTACCGGAGGTTTTTTGGCCGGTTCGGGCAGGGGAGGCCAACAAAAGAACTTCCCTACAGTTGGGACAATACCCAGCGGCGCTATAGTGGAACGCGAAGTGGCTATGGATTTTAGCGACGGCGAGAAAATAACGCTGGCTTTAAACCAACCTGATTTTACTACGGCAAACAGAATCAGTCAGGCTATTAATCAAAGATTTGGCTCCGTAGCTACAGCGAACGACCCGGGGACAGTTACTGTGTCTGTTCCAGGGAGGTACGCCTCTTCGGTAGTAGGTTTTGTGGCTTCAATTGAAGAATTATCGGTTGTTCCTGATAATATCGCCAAAGTTGTTATAAATGAAAGAACAGGCACGATAGTTATCGGCAGTAATGTGACTGTTGATACCGTAGCAGTATCGCAAGGGGGATTAAGCGTCAAAATTGGTGCTGATACCCAAATTAGCCAACCGCCTCCTTTTTCAGGCGGGTCTACTGTTATTTCCAATAATCCAATAACTGAAGTTAATGAAAAAGAAGCTAACCTGTTGGTATTACCGGCATCTTCGACTGTCAGCGATGTAGTCAGCGGCCTGAATGCCGTGGGCGCAACTCCGCGCGATGTTATTTCCATACTCCAGGCAATCAAAGCGGCCGGAGCTCTTAATGCCGAGCTTCAAATCATCTAAAATATAAAGGGGAGTACTGGCAATGCAAACAAATAATATAAAATCAATTTTTTCGGCCAACTCCAATTTGACGCTTAATAAAGTTAAAACACAGCAGCAGCAGGATAATTTTGCCGAGCTACTAAACAAAGTGTCTTCAGCCAAAGATAAAAACAGCGATTCTTTGGCTGAAGACGCTAAACTGCGGGAAGTGTGCCAGGAACTGGAGTCGGTGTTTTTAAATATGATGCTGACTCAAATGAGAACAACGATTCCTAAATCTAACCTGATGGGTGATAATAACAATGCCCAAGACATCTTTCAATCACTCTCAGACACTGAAATGTCTAAAGAGATGGCTAAAGCCGGAGGCATAGGACTGGCCGATGTTCTCTATAGAGAATTGGCACCTGAAAAAAATAATATAACGAAATCACCGTCAAGATGGCCGGTTAAACAGTCGGCGGAACAATAATTAAACCAAAAGGTCAGGCTTTACCTTTACAGATAATGTCTGACCTTTTGGTTGTAATATTTTAGCTGTTTATTTCAAGTTTTAAAACGACGCAGAGTTTCTTAATACGAGGTGAACCAGATGCAGGAACAAATTAAAAAAAATATTTTGAGAAAATTAAAGTTTTTAACTATACTTTTATTTATTTTAGCCAGTCTGTTTTCCCAATCTTTGGCTTGGGCGGAATCTCAGACAACCGATAATGCCGTCACTAATATGAGAATAAGTCAGACGGCGAATACGGTCAGGATAGTGCTTGACGTTAATGCTTTGCCTGAGTATACGGTAAAAGCTTCTGAAAATCTAACAACCATTACTGTTAATTTGACTTCGGTGCAAAATGAAAGTCCTCAGTCAAAATTGACCTTAAACGATCCCTTTGTCCAGAGCGTAACCTTGATTGCTTCCGGCAAAAATGATTTACAAGCGATTGTTGACCTTAAAACAAATGTTTATCTTTACAAAGTTTTCACTTTGAAAGACCCTAACCGCTTAGTTATCGACATAATCAAAAATAATGAGCAAAAAGAAGAAACTATGATAGCCCCAGGCTTAAAATATACTTCCTGGCAGCGGCCGGGAACCGGGGGCAGGATATGGGCGCATGTGCTGGAAATATCTCCGGACAGCGGATATACTTTGGAACCGGTATTGTCTAAAGGAGCGATAAGAGGCTTGGAAACGCTAACAGGCATGTCTGAAAGAACCAAAGCGCTGGCCATGATAAACGGTTCTTATTTTGCCAATGACGGCTCTATAATCGGATTCTTTAAGATGGGCGGCGAGATAATAAGCACCTCTGATATTGTCAGAACAACGCTAGGTATAATGCCTGACGGAAAGATTATTATCGGCCAACCCCAATACGCTGGACGAATAGAGTTTTTTAATAAACAAACCCTGGGAATTAATGCCGTAAACAGGGAAAGAGGCCCCGATACGCTGGTTCTTTATAACGGCTGGTATGATGCTTCATCCAAAACCAATCCTTACGGCCTAGAGCGTACGGTAATAAACGGTAGAATAACGGCCGAATCAATTAATAATTCCCATATTCCTAAAAATGCGGTAGTATTATCAGGACATGGGCAGGCGGCTGAAATTCTCAGTCAGCTAAAAGTAGGCGACAGTGTAAAAGTAATTGAAACCTTAGGTGGTGAATGGGACAAAGCTATCTATGCCGTAGGCGCAGGCCCTATGCTGGTAAAAGATAAAAAAGTTTTTTTGACAACCAAGACTGAAGAATTCGGAAGCGACGTAGCCGGTGGCCGGGCGCCTCGAACCGCGGTTGGTGTTACCGATAACGGAACAATTTTGCTGGTGGTGGTAGACGGACGCCAAGCTGCCAGTCAGGGAATGACTTTATTAGAATTGGCGCTTTTTATGCAGGAAATCGGAGCTTATGACGCTATGAATTTAGACGGGGGCGGCTCCAGTGAAATGGTAATTAAAGACAGGGTTGTCAATAGACCTTCCGATGGGCGCGAACGCAGGGTAGGCAACGCCATAGCCGTAACCGGCAAAAAGCTTGCACATTGATAAAAATGCGTTATAATATATATAGAATGCAATAAAGAATTATAAAGAGATTTTTCTATTCTTTCCCCTTGGGGAAGGAATAGAGAATCTTTTTCTTGATTCTGTATATAATGAAAGGATGGTGCATTATGCTTCGCAAAAAAGGTATAATAGCGATTGCACTGCTTTTAATTTTGGCGTTTGCTACCTGGGCTTTGGCGGCAGGACAGACAATTGACCAGCGAAGCGTTTTAGCGGGAAAAGTGTTGGCAGATGGTCTGGTAACGGCAAATGCCCAAGTGCGGGAAGGAGACGTATTAGTAAACGTAAGTACCGTAATCGGTTCAGCGGTAGCCGCAAGAGCCACTGTTGACGGAATTATCCAGGAAGTATTAGTCAAACCGGGAGACACTATTAAAACAGGTGATATTTTAGTACGTATTAAACAATAAATTTTACAGGAGGCGGACAATCTGAAGCTATTTAACCTGTATAAACATTTCGTTATTATTTTAATGATTGCTTTTTGGCGTTGCCGCTTACTCCGGCTTTGGCAGCGCCTGACTTTATGCCGGTTAGCGAAATAGAAACCGGGATGCGCGGCATTGCCAAAACGGTAGTTTCCGGCAATAAAATTGAAGAATTTGGCGTAGAAGTTTTAGGAGTTATGAAAAACAAGGGGCCGGCAGGCGATTTGATTTTGGTAAGGACTTATGGTGATGTCATTGAGCGTACTGGCGGAATTGCCCAAGGGATGAGCGGTAGTCCGGTATACATTAACGGCAGGCTGGTTGGGGCTATTGCCTATGGATGGGGCCTTACCGACCATAGGACAGGCATGGTTACTCCTATTGCCGATATGTTAAAGTTATGGGAACTGCCTGACCGCCTGAGGGAACCGGAAGTAACAAAAAAAGAAGCCAGAAAAGAACCCCCAAAAGAAGTTCTAAAATCTGAAGAAGAAACTGAAAGTCAAACTATTGCCACTTCGGAAAATGAACAACTTAATAATCAACCGATTGAGGATGCTGAAGAAGATAAAGAGAATAAAGGTAATGAAGACAATAGAGAAACTAATGAAGATAATAATGAAAATATAATTGATTTTGACGGTATAACTATAGAAGTACCCAAATCTCTTCCTTTAATGGCCTCAGGGTTCAGCGAACAGGCGATGGCTATGTTGAGAAAAGAATTATCGCCGTATAACCTGACTGTGGAAACATCTGGTGGCGATACGGCCGGAAATACCGAAATAGCTTATAAAACTCCTCAACCAGGAAGCATGGTAGGGCTGGAGCTTATCAGAGGAGACGTAAGTTTGGCATCTATGGGTACGGTAACTTATGTTGAAGACGGCAAAATATTGGCTTTTGGACATCCGTTTATGAAACGGGGCAATTCTAATTATTTTTTAACTGACGCCAGCGTATATGCTACCTTACCGGGAATTCAGAACTCATTTAAAATAGGTACGTCAGGTCCGGCTATAGGACTGATTAATCAGGATAGGAGTGCCGGTATTGCCGGCAATTTGGGAGTGTTTCCCCGGATAGTGCCTATTAGAGTTGCCGTTCACGATAAAACAATGGGAGTTAGTAAAAATTTATCGGCTCAAGCGGCTCACGACGAAGCACTGTCGCCTATTTTAGCTGCGGTTACCGTGTATAACGCTATTGAAAAAACCAGCGACCAGACAGGTTCGGGAACAGCCAAAGTAAAATTTGAGATAACTGCTTCCGGTATGCCTGTAGACGAATTGGTCAGGGAAAATATGTTCTACACCACCGGCAATATAGGAGAGCTGGCTATTGCCGAAATATTTGAAGCGATGGCCATATTAACCGGAAACAAATATAATCCTGTAAATATTATTGACCTTAAAGTAGAAGTCGAAGTGGAAAAAGAGCGACGAACGGCATCTATTATGGAAGCTGTCCCTAATAAAACCACGGCTAAGCCGGGCGAAAAAATTGAAGTTGCGGTAAAATTAAAACCTTATCGCCAAGAACCTATATTACGCAAAGTCAGTTTTACTGTGCCTAAAGACCAGTCGGTCGGAAATATGATGGTATCTGTTCGCGGCGGCGGCGTGGTATCGTTAGCTCAGCTTATAAGTAAACGCCAAGAGAAAACTGATAATAATGAGGAAGAAAATCTGGCTAAGCTTTTAGAGGCGCTGGCAAAACCTACACCGAAAACCTTTGAAGCTGCTATTAAAGATTTAACCGAACGCGACCGTTACCATGACATTGTTTTGGAAATTTTTAATATGGACAATAAGGATTCAGCCGGTAAACCGGGAAATCAGCCGTCAGAAAAATCCACCGGAATAATAGGGGAAGACAGTGACAAAACACCGGACGTCCCGACACCGCCTGAAGGGCTCGACGGCAACCCCGAATCTAAAACAGCCAATACTAAAATAGAGTCGCTGAAAGATTTGCGTAAAAGGGAAAATCAACGTAAATTTAATATTACTACCGACCATATTGTCGACAGTGAAACCCAATTTATGATTAATGTGGTTAAATAATATTATAGTAATGGGATAAAGTTCTTGAGGGGGAAACTTTTTTATAAAAAAGTTTCCCCCTCAAACTCCCCCTTCAAAAAATTTTAGTAGTTTGAGAATATTTTTAAGCAAAAAATTTTGCCCAAATATTCCTAAACTACTAAAAAGTTTTGAAAGAGGGTGGTTTGGAGGGAGAAAACTTTTTTAAAAGTTTTTCTCCCTCCAATGTTTTTTATAATTTTGTTAGAGCCTTAAGCATAGCTTCAGGCATATTTTCTTTAACACATACGTTTTGATGGCGCGTTTTTTTGTCTTTCAGTCCGGCTAAAGCGGCAGGTATAGGTGGAGCGCCGACAAGATGGGAAAGTTTATCAAGCATAACAAACCCCGCTTGGGTGGATAGAGTATCGGCTTCAACTTCATTTTTAGCTAATGCTTTAAGCGTTGTTTCGCTGAATTTATAAGGACTGGCAGTAGATACTACTACCATTGGCAAGTTGTCGCCGCTTTTATCCCGGTACTCGTCAGCCGCCTGCCAGGCGACGGCAGTATGAGGGTCGGCTATATAGCCACAAGTTTTATATATTTTATCAATGGCAGCCAAAGTTTGTTCATCGTTGGCCCATCCGGCGTAAAAAATATCTTTAACGGTCTTTACATATTTTGAATCAAGGCTATAGGTCCCGGTATCCCTTAACTCTTTCATCCAGGAGTCAACTTGAAGAGTATTTCCGTCGGTAATATGGTATAAAAGCCTTTCCAGGTTGCTGGAAATTAATATATCCATAGATGGCGAATAAGTTTTATAAAACTGGCGGTTACGGTTATAAACGCCGGTTTGTAAGAACTCAGTCAAAACGTTATTGGTATTGGAAGCACATATCAGGCGATTGACCGGAAGCCCCATCAGTTTGGCGTAATAAAGAGCCAAAATATTACCGAAATTACCGGTGGGAACGGCAAAATTAACCTGAGTGCCCAGGGTGATGTCCCCATTTTTCACCAAATCGGCGTAAGCGCTGAAATAGTATACTATCTGCGGGACAAGCCTGCCCCAATTAATGGAGTTGGCTGAAGAAAGTTTATAGCCTCGGGTCAACAGACTGTTATTAAAAGCAAAGTCGTTAAAAATATTCTTAACTCCAGTTTGGGCGTCGTCAAAATTTCCTTTTACGGCAATAACCGAAACATTGCCGCCTTCCTGGGTAACCATTTGCAATTCCTGAATCCGGCTGACTCCATTTTCAGGATAAAAAACGATAATTTTAGTACCGGGCACATCTTTAAAGCCGTCCAGGGCGGCTTTGCCGGTATCTCCCGAAGTTGCTACCAAAATTACTATTTCAGATTTTTCGCCGGTTTTGGCAATGGCTTTAGTTAACAGACGGGGTAATAGCTGCAAAGCCATATCTTTAAAAGCGCTTGTCGGTCCGTGCCAAAGCTCCAGGACATGGAGACCTTTTCCAACGCCAACTACCGGAGCTATTTTCTGGCAATCGAAATTTTCCGCATTATAAGCGGCGTTCACACAATTGGTCAATTCTTCTCGAGAGTAGCCCTCCAGATACAGGCTTAAGATTTCTACCGCCCTTTCTCCGTAAGAAGAGCATTCCGAAGTCAATTTGGCTAGCCAGGCCTCATCAATAACCGGTAGACTCTCCGGCACGAACAAACCGCCGTCAGGCGCAATACCTGCTGCTATCGTCTCCGCCGCCGAAAATCTTTTTTTATTTCCCCTGGTGCTTATGTAATGCATATTATACCTCTTTTACTTCAATCAGTTCATATTTTAAAGACCCCATCCCCAGTTTAGCCGCATATTCAATATAATTCATGGCATTATGCTGGGAGTAAGCCATTTGAGACAAGGTCTTACCGTTGACCTGGGCGGTAATATCCAAAGTCGCAACATCAATCGCAACAGGGTCGTCCGAAGCCAATATCCCAATATCTTTAATAATTTTTTTCTGGACAGTGGCCATACAGTCACAATCCCTGGTCATATCTATAAGGACGTTAAAATGAAAAGCTTTGCCGGTTTTATCTTTTACCGCTCCATAAGCATGTTCAGCCATATTGCGCTGAACAAGTGTTGTTTCTACATTCCAGTCATATTCAATTGAGTTAAAATTGCAGACAGCCAGACATTCGCCGCAGCCAATACAACTTTCGCTGATAATGCGGAATTTACCGTTTCCTTTAGTATCTTTAACAATAGCGTTCTCAGGACACCATTTTGAACATTTTTGGCAAGCCTGACAAGAACCGGACTTAATCTTCGGTTTCATCGCCGAATGCTGGCGCATTTTGCCTGCGCGGCTGGCAAAACCCATGCCCAAATTTTTAAGGCAAGCCCCGAGTCCTGTCAACATATGTCCGGTAGGATGGGACACAACGTACAAAGCATCGGCGGCCTTAACTTCTCGGGCTATTTTAACTGTTTTATTAAGTTCACCGTTAATAATAACTTCATATTCGTTGTTTCCAGCCAGACCGTCGGCCAATATAAACGGCGCTCCCACATTTTCAATGCCGAAACCATGTCTGTAAGCGTGCATTATGTGTTTCACGGCATTTTCTCTTTCCCCTTTATACAGGGTTGAAGTTTCAGTAAGGAAGGGTTGTCCGCCAAGGTTATCTACCTTTTCAACTATTTGGCGGATTAACTGCGGTTTTACATAAGTATTATTCTGTTTTTCGCCGACGTGAATTTTTATGGCGACAAAATCATTTTTAGAAACCACGCCGCCGGCACCTGATACGTCAAAAATCTTGGCCATTGCCTTAGCCTGCTCACCTACTGGCGAGTTATCTTTAACCGGGATAAAATAAACTTTTGCCGACATTTAGAAGTCCTCCTGATATCCTAGGGTCTATCCGATAATTAGCAAAATGCCTATTGAGGAGCTATTTTTAAACCAGACAAGGCAATTTTTTGCAGGCTTAATTGGGCTATGTCAAAAAAAATTAACGCAGTATGGTTTAATAATAGCCATCAAGAGGTGTTTTGATAATTGTCTGATAGACCCTATAATATTTATTTATATTTTTTATTTTCCAAAGTATATAACTGTTTTTTTCTATTGTCAACTTAGTCTATAATAAACTTTGAAATTTAAAAATATTTTTAAGAAGTTAATTTTCAAAAGGTAAAATGTAGCAGGAATTCTCATTTTGATGCCGAAAAACAATGATTGCAGGAAATATTGCAGGAAATGAATATGAGGAGGTGAATTCCCGGTTGCTTTTTCAGAGAAGAAACTGGGAAATTTTATGAAATTATCGACAAAAATGATTATTTACTTTTTAATTGTCGTAATTGTGAGCGCTATTGGCTTTGGATTAGTTATGTATAGTTTAAACTCTATAGCTAATGATGTTTCGGAAATTAAAGAGCAGGAGCTTCCGCGCCTGGAAAAAATAACTACGGTTCTTTATAATGTTCAGGTACAACTAGCCTCAGCCAGAGGATATATGCTGACCGGAAATGAAAGTTATTTGGATATCTATAAAAAAGCCGCCACCGAAAATTCCCAACTGGAAGAATTCATAATTGCCAACGCCAGAAGTGAAGCTCTTAAAAAACAAATTGTGGAGATTAAGGAGCTTGACGATAAATACAGCTATATTGTTGAGAATAAGATAGCTCCTCTTATTAGAGAAGGAAAACAGGCTGAAGCAATAGCTTTAAATATTGCCGAAGGAATACCTATTAATTCCCAGTTAGCAGAAAAAGTACTGGCGTATAGACAAGTTCGTGTCGATTCAATCCACAACGCTTTAGACTCTACGGACGAGGAGACACAGGCAGCAAAGACAGCAGGCCTATCTGTTACCGTAATTTCCATAATTATAGGTATTTCCGTTGCTTTTGTGGCTGCTCACAGAATAACATCTCCTATTAATTCTTTAAATCAATCGGCTCAAAAAGTGGCTAACGGCGACCTTAATGTTTCGTTGAGTTCAACTTCCAGAGATGAAATTGGACAGCTAACCAAAGCTTTCGACACAATGGTTCAGAACCTTAAAGAACTGCTTCAGCAAATTGATAGGCAGTCTCAACTTGTTGCCTCATCCTCAGAAGAACTTACAGCCAGCGCCGACCAAGCGGCTTTAGCGGTCACCCAGGTAACCGGCTCAATAAATCATGTTGCCCAAGGCACCGAGCAACAGCTTAAAGCCGTTAATACAGCTACAAGTACAGCCGAAAATATGACTGCAGAACTAGAGGAAGTGTCCGCTAATGTAAATATGGTTGCCGGCAATGCGGTTAAAGCTGCCGAAACTGCAATGAGCGGTGGAAAATCGGCTTCCAGGGCAATAAACCAAATGAAAGAAGTGGAAAAAACCGTAAGCGATTCAGCGAAGGTCGTCACCAAGTTAGGAGAACGTTCCAAAGAAATAGGGCAAATTGTCGATACCATTTCCGGAATAGCCAGCCAGACAAATTTGCTGGCCTTAAACGCGGCCATTGAAGCCGCCAGAGCTGGTGAACAAGGCCGGGGTTTTGCGGTGGTGGCTGAAGAGGTACGAAAACTGGCTGAACAATCGCAGGAAGCAGCCAAGAGAATTGCTACTCTGATTGGAGAAATTCAACATGAAACCAACCTGGCGGTAGTGGCTATGGAGAACGGCACCCGCGAAGTTAAGATTGGAACAGCTGTAGTTAATGAAACAGGCGTATCTTTCCAGGAAATTGTAAAGCTTGTTGAACAAGTGTCCGAACAAATGCAGGGCATATCGCTGAATGTCGGCAGTATAGCGAAAGGCAGCGAACAAATTGTTTTTGAGGTGCAAAATATAGATAAGCTGAGTAAGGAAGCATCAAGCGAAATTCAAACGGTTTCCGGAGCCAGCGAGGAACAATCGGCATCTATGCAGGAAATTGATTCTGCCTGCCAGAGTTTGTCGAAAATGGCTCAGGAAATGCAGACATCTATTTTAAAATTTAAGATGTAATTATTTTATTTAGTGGTAAAATAGACCTCTTGCATAACTCAGATAGTATTAGATTTTTGAGCTAAAATTTTGTTAGACGAGGAAGCGCCGACGACGCATACCAACCAAAAAGGTCTGCTAGGAGGCGCTGACGAAGTATAATAGAATTTTAGCCAAAAAGATAATATTTAGATGGGTTATGCAAGAGGTCTAATAATAGGACTGTCCTGAAATTTCTAAATTCTTCAGAAGTTTCAGGACAGTTCCTTTTTAGTTTGCAGTCATAAATAGGACTTGCGGCGCATACATACTAAAAAGAATCCTAAAAAGACGGAGGAAAAATTTATGATTATTATTAACTTGCGGCGATTATTTCATCACCGGAATATTTTTTATAGTGTGGTAGGTCTTTTGGCCATTTCCACTTTATACGTCCAGGTCAATCAGCTTATTGCTCCAGGCCCCATAGCAATTTCCAGTATCCGAACCGATAAAAAAATCGTGGCGCTAACTTTTGACCATTCCTGGGGCAATAAATTTACTCCGGCGATTTTGGACGCGCTGAAAGAACGCGATATTAAAGTTACTTTTTTCATAATGGGGCCCTGGGCGAAAAAATTTCCCGAAGTAGCTCAACGCATGGTAACCGACGGTCATGAAATTGCTAGTCACGGTTATCGTCATGAGAATTACGGCGATATGTCGGCGGAGTGGGTAAAGGAAGATATCACTAAAGCTCATGAACTGATTAAAGAAGTCACTTCGGCTGAAGCCAAACTTATTCGTCCGCCAAACGGACATTACAGTCAGACTTCGCTTAAAATGACTGACGAACTGGGATATAAGACCGTTATCTGGAATATTGATTCTCTGGACTGGAAGAACCCTGGCCGGGATGTGATTATTGAGAGAGTTATGAAACGCCTGAAACCTGGTGGTATTATTTTAATGCACGCGTCCGATACTCCGGTACAAACCGCCGAAGCGTTGCCTATTTTATTGGATAAGATTAAAGGTGAAGGTTATGAGATAGTCACAGTGAGTCAGCTTCTTAATTCCTGCAGTGAAGATAATTATGTGAGGCATTGAAAAAGATAAAAAATTTTTTACATATATATATATTCGTTAAAGAGTCTTTATTTTGTTAAAAGGATAGTGCCTACAGTGGCTGCCGCCACCCAGGAAGGGCTTCCAGCCCCTCCTGGAATCTCCCCGCCAGAGGGCGCGAATGCCCCTCTGGACTCCCAATTAATGGGCGAAGTTGAGGGAAATGTTAAACTCTCACTTGGTAAGTTTCTATAGATTATTGCAAAGTATTGAGACTTAAATTTGATGGGTTTAGAAAAAATGAAAACAGGTTTAGCGCCTTTTTGTACTTTTAAAAGACAATCATATATATGTTGGATATGTCGAAAATAATTTCTGCGTATCCTAAGAAACTCTAAATATTTCGCGAATATGATGGTTTTTAAAAGTAAAAAGCAACACTAAACTTGGTTTCAATTCTTCTAAACCAATTAGATTTAAGTTTCTGTATTTTGCAATGGTCTATGGAAACTTATTTAGCGAAAGTTAAATCAACCTCTTTCTTTGCCAATCAATGGGGAGTCCAGAGGGGCATTCGCGCCCTCTGGCAGGGAGTTCTAGAGGGACAGTGTCCCTCTAGGGCCGTTGCCTTTAGCTTAAATAAAAATTTCATTTTCTCATCCAAATTATTATAATTCTTTCTTTATTTATTTAATAAAGTCTATATATCAGGCAATAACCCTAATTTCAAAGCGTGTCTATTTTTTTTTGTATTTTTCCGAAAATTAATTCTAAGAAAATAGATAATTGACAACGTATATGTAAAATTGTACAATCTAATACATAATAATTCAATTTCCCAAAATAAAAATTAGAGGAGGAATTTTCGTGTATAAAAAGTTTTTAGCCGTAGCAGTCAGCACGCTTTTTCTAGCCGGAATTCTGGCTGGATGTGGCGGCTCAAGTACCGACAGCGGAGCTAAAAAAGAAGCAGCGCCAAGTAATGAAATCAAAATTGGCGGAAATCTGGAACTGACCGGCGGAGTTGCCAATTATGGCAAGCAAATAAACGAAGGAATTAATCTGGCCTTCAAGCAGGTTAATGAAGCCGGCGGAATTCTGGATGGAAAGAAATTGACGCTTGTTTTGGCTGACAACAAGTCAGAACCGGCTGAGTCCACCAATGCCATCACTAAACTTATAACCCAGGACAAAGTAGTGGCCATAATCGGAACAGCGACTAGTTCGGCTATGCTGGCGGCGGTACAAGTTGCTCATGACAACAAAGTCCCGGCAATAACTCCAACAGGCACCAACGAAAAAGTAACTTTTGACAACGGCCAGGTGCGCCCGTTCATTTTCCGTACTTGCTTTATCGACCCCCTGCAAGGAACCATTATGGCCAATTTTGCTTCTAAATCTCTAAATGCCAAGACAGCGGTTATTTATATCGACAACAGTTCCGACTACTCTAAAGGTTTGGGCAAAGCTTTTGAAGAAATATTTACCCAAGCCGGTGGAAAAGTAATCGGCCAGGAAGCGTTCCTGCAAAAAGACCAAGACTTTAAAGCCACCCTTACTAAAATTAAAGGACTAAACCCGGACGTAGTATTTTTACCCGCTTATTATGAAGAAGTAAGCAAAATCCTGAAACAGGCCAGAGAAGTTGGCATTACCGCGCCATTTTTGGGTGGAGACGGATGGGATGACCCCAAACTTGTGGAAATCGCAGGCCCGGCTGCTTTGAATAACACCTTTTTCAGCAACCACTATTCAGCTCAGGATACCGACCCCAACGTGGTAAAATTTGTCGAAGCTTTCAAAAAAGAGTATAATAAAGAACCTAGCGGTTTCCACGCTATGGGCTACGACAGTGCCCTTCTTTTGATTGACGCCATTAAACGCGCTGGCGGTGCCGACTCTCAAAAAATCCGCGATGCTCTGGAACAAACTAAGGACGTTGTTCTCACTACCTCTAAGGTAACAGTTGACGAAAAACATAATCCCATCAAGAGCGCGGTTGTAATTGAACACGTAGATGGCAAACAGGTGTTTAAAGAAAAAATTAACCCGTAGACTTATAAATCTTATTACAGGAGCTAATTCTATTCCCTCCCTAACTAGCGAGGGAATAGAATTAGGAATCGGTATAAATCCTTAACAGCAATTAAAAACGAGGAGAGAAAGAAAAAGAATGAACAAGAAGATTTTAGCTGCAGGCATCGGTCTGATGATGATGGCCGGAGCTCTGGCTGGTTGCGGCGGCGACACTAAAAGCGGTGACGCCAAAAAAGAAGAACCTGCCAAGGCGGCAAATGAAATCAAAATCGGTGGCAATTTCGAATTGACCGGTAACCAAGCTAATTATGGCAAACAGGCGCTTAACGGAGTTCAACTGGCATTTAAAGAAGCCAATGAAAACGGCGGCGTATTAGGGAAAAAACTGGTACTTGTTACGGCGGATAATAAGTCCGAACCGGCAGAATCCACCAATGCTGTTACCAAGTTGATGACCAAAGACAAAGTAGTTGCCGTAATTGGGCCGACAATGAGTTCCAACGTTTTGGCTACTGTTCAGGTTGCCAACGATAATAAAATTTTGGTTTTAACACCTACCGGAACTAATGACAAAGTCACCGTCGATAACGACAAGGTACGGCCTTACGTTTTCCGCGCCTGCTTTATAGACCCGTTCCAAGGCGATGTGGTGGCGAGTTTTGCCCAAAAGACCTTAAATGCTAAAACAGCCGTTATTTATGTCGACAATAGCGCCGACTATTCCAAGGGACTGGCCAAAGCTTTCC
>JALQSN010000691.1:0-26333 GCA_023690525.1 Holotrichia oblita | reverse complement strand
TCACATACACACATTTCACACAAATACACAACTTTTTTTTCCATGACTTCACAGGTTTTCATGGGTCTACACAAAAATCCAAAATTTTCATATATACAATTTATGGGTCATGTAACAAAATCCTTCATCCTTCATACAGACTTTTTGTGTCTTGATGTTGTTTGTGGTATCAATTATGAAAAAGAAATCATAAAAATGAAGGTATTATACGTCATATTCAGTACATGGGTGTCTCATGTTTTCTCAAAAAGTGAAAAGTGTAAAAATTTCAATATAGTATTTCTCAAAATTCTCAATATTCCTTTGTACATATTTCTTTCATTTTTATTCTCAATATATGACTCACTTGTATCTCTCATTTTGTCCCCAGGCCGCCTGTCGGGGAGCTTCGCTCCCCTGCGGTTCAGTCATTGGACCGACACCCCCCTATACACACATAACCCACACACCCACCCCTATACAGATATTCAAAAATGGACCATCCCCAAACTTCAGACCTTGATATCTTTCTTTTTCAATCACTTTTCAGAAGATACATCTCACATACACACAGTTTCACACAAATACACAACTTTTTTTTTCCGGAGGACTTCACAGGTTTTCATGGGTCTACACAAAAATCAAAAATTTTCATATCTACAATTTATGGGTCATAAGAAAAAAGGTTCAAAGAGACTGTTTTTGTGTCTTGATGTCTTTTGTTGGTATCAAATACAAAAAAGAAATCAAAAAATGAAGGTATTATGCATTGTCATGTTTATACATGGGTGTCTCATGTTTTCTCAAAAAGTGAAAAAAATGTGTCAAAAATTCCAATATAGTATTTTTGTCAAAATTCTCAATATCTGTCCTTGTACAATTTCTTTCATTTTTTTCTCAAAATATGTACTGTATCCTTTCATTTTGTCCAAAAGGCCGCCTGTTTCGGGAGCTTCGAGTCCCTGCGGTTCAGTCATTGGACCGACACCCCCCCCTACACCCACATATACACACACACCCCCTTCAGATATTCACAAATATTGACCATCCCCCAAACTTCAGACCTTCATATCTTTCTTTTTCAATCACATTTCAGAAGATACATCTCACATACAGACACAACAGACACAAATATCACAACTTTTTTTTTCCATGACTTCACAAGTTTTCATGGGTCTGACATCAAAATCAAAATTTTCATAAATCTCAATTTCTGGGTTTAAATGAAAAATCCTTCAAATAGACTTTTTGTGTCTCAATATCTTTTTGTTGGTATCAAATACAAAAAAGAAATCAAAAAATGAAGGTATTATGCATCATGTTTATACATGGGTGTCTCATGTTTTTCAAAAAGTCAAAAAAGTGAGAAAAAATCAATATCGTATTTGGTCAAATTCTCAATATCTGTCCTTGTACAATTTCTTTCATTTTTTTTCTCAATATATGACTGTCTTGTATCTCTCATTTTGTCAAAAGGGGCCGCCTGTTCGGGCACAGCTCGTCCCTGCGGTTCAGTCATTGGACCGACACCCCCTATACACACACATATACAGACCCACCCCCCCCCCAGATATCCACAAATATTCACCATCCCCCAAACTTCAGACCTTGTATCTTTTCTTTTTCAATCACATTTCACATAGATACATCTCACATACACACACAACAGACACAAATACACAACTTTTTTTTTCAAGGACTTCACAGGTTTTCATGGGTCTCACTCAAAAATCCAAAATTTTCATATCTACAATTTATGGGTCATATCAAAAATCCTTCAAATAGACTTTTTGTGTCTTGATGTCTTTGATGGTATCAATTACAAAAAAGAAATCAAAAAAATGAAGGTAAAACCTTATGCGTCATGTTCATTCATTTTGTGTCATGTTTTCAAAAATGTCAAAAAAAGTGAGAAAATTTCAATATCAGTATTTGGTCAAATTTCTCAATATCTGTTTGTACAATTTCTTTCATTTTTATTCTCAAAATATGACTGTCCCTATCTATCATTTTGTCAAAAGGCCGCTGTTCTTCGCAGCAGCCGAGTCCCTGCGGTTCAGTCATTGGACCGACACCCCCCTAGACACACATATACACACAAACCACACCCCACACACAGAATTCACAAATATGGACCATCCCCCAAACTTCAGACCTCTGAATTTTTTTTCAATCACATTTCAGAAAATACATCTCACATACACACACTTTCACACAAATACACAACTTTTTTTTTCCTTGACTTCACAGGTTTTCACCCTCATACAAAAAATCAAAATTTTCAAAAACTCAATTTCTGGGTCATTTTAAAAAAAAATCCTTCAAAGAGACTTTTTGTGTCTCAATGTCTTTTGTTGGTATCAAATGTGAAAAAGAAATCAAAAAATCTCAAGGTATTTCCTTCATTCTCATAAATTGTACAGGGGTTTTTTCTCAAAATGTCAAAAAAGTCAAAAAAACGAGAAAAAGTCATATAGTATTTTGTGAAATTCTCAATATCTGTTCACCTGTACAATTTCTTTCATTTTTATTCTGAATATATGACTGTCCCCCTCTATCATTTTGTCAAAAGGCCGCCTGTGTTCGCACAGCCGAGTCCCTGCGGTTCAGTCATTGGACCGAACCCCCCTATACACACACATATACCCCACACCCCCCCCCTTTTTATTCAAAAATGGACTCTCCCCAGGACTTCACACCCTGTTATTTTTCTTTTTCAATCACTTTTCAGAAATACATCTCACATACACACACTTTCACACAAATACAGAACTTTTTTTTCCTTGACTTCACAGGTTTTCACCCTCATACAAAAAATCCAAAATTTTCAAAGTCTACAATTTATTTTAAAAGAAAAAAGGTTCAAAGAGACTTTTTGTGTCTCAATGTCTTTGATGGTATCAAATACAAAAAGAAATCAAAAAATCAAGGTATCAAAGGTATTTCATTCTTAAATAACAGGGGTTTCATGTTTTCTCAAAAAGTGAAAAAAGTGAAAAAAATTTCAATATCAGTATTTCCTTCATTTCTCTATGTCTTTGTACACCTTCTTTCATTTTTATATCTCAATGATGACTCTCTGTATCTATCATTTTGTCAAAAGGGCCGGCGGGTGCTCGCACAGCCGAGTCCCTGCGGTTCAGTCATTGGACCGACCCCCCCCTATACACCCACATAACCCACACACCCCCTCAAATTCAAAAATGGACCATCCCCCAAACTTCAGACCCTCATATTTTTCTTTTTCAATGTCTTTTCAGAAAATACATCTCACATACAAACACTTTCACACAAATACACAACTTTTTTTTTCCTTGACTTCACAGGTTTTCACCCTCATACAAAAAAAGACCAAAATTCTCAAAGTCTGGGATTTATGGGTCATGAAAAAATCCTTCAAAGAGTGTTTTTGTGTCTTGATGTCTGTTTGATTGGTATCAAATGTGAAAAAGAAATCAAAAAATGAAGGGTATCAAAGGTCATTCCCATTCTTAAATAACATGGGTTTCATCAAAATTTCAAGAAAGTGAAAAAAAGTGAGAAAAATTCAATATCAGTATTTCTCAAATTCTCAATATCTGTTTGTACAATTTCTTTCTATTTTTATTCTCAAAATATGTCTCTCTGTATCTATCATTTTGTCAAAAATGGCCGCCTGGGTGTTCGCACAGCCGAGTCCCTGCGGTTCAGTCATTGGACCGACACCCCCTATACACCCACATAAACACACACCCCCCCTTCAGATATTCAAAAATGGACCATCCCCAAACTTCAGACCTTGTTATTTTCTTTTTCAATGTCTTTTCAGAAAATACATCTCACATACACACACTTTCACACAAATACACAACTTTTTTTTTTCCTTGACTTCACAGGTTTTCACCCTCTACAAAAAAATCCAAAATTTTCAAATCTACAATTTATGGGTCATGAAAAAAATCCTTCAAAGAGACTTTTTGTGTCTCAATGTCTTTTGATGGTATCAAATACAAAAAAAGAAATCAAAAATCAGGTATTAAAAGGTATTTCATGTTCATAAATATGGGTCATCTCATGTTTTCAAAAAAGTGAAAAAAATGTGTGAAAAATTCCAATATCAGTATTTCTCAAATTTCTCAATGTCTGTTTGTACAATTTCTTTCATTTTTATATCTCAATTCGGACTCTCTGTGTATCTCTTCATTTTGTCAAAAGGGCCGCCGGGTGTTCGCACAGCCGAGTCCCTGCGGTTCAGTCATTGGACCGAACACCCCCCTATACACCCACATATACAAACAACCCACCCCCTCAAATACACAAAAATGGACTCCCCCAAACTTCAGACCTTGTTATTTTTCTTTTTCAATCACTTTTCAGAAAATACATCTCACATACAAACACTTTCACACAAATACACAACTTTTTTTTTCCTTGACTTCACAGGTTTTCACCCTCTCAAAAAAATCCAAAATTTTCAAAATACAATTTATGGGTCATTTTAAAAAATCCTTCATATAGACTTTTTGTGTCTTGATGTCTTTGTTGGTATCAAATGTGAAAAAAGAAATCAAAAAATGAAGGTATTATGCCTCATGTTCTTAAATACATGGGTTTCATCATGTTTTCTCAAAAAGTGAAAAAAATGAGAAAAATTCAATATCAGTATTTTGTCAAAATTCTCAATATCTGTTTGTACAATTTCTTTCATTTTTATATCTCAAAATATGTCTCTGTCTGTATCTATCATTTTGTCAAAAGGGCCGCCTTGTTCGCACAGCTTGCTCGTCCCCTGCGGTTCAGTCATTGGACCGACACCCCCTAGACACCCACATATACACAAACCACACCCCCTTCAAATATTCAAAAATGGAACATCCCCCAAACTTCAGACCTTCATATCTTTCTTTTTCAATCACTTTTCAGAAAATACATCTCACATACACACACTTTCACACAAATACACAACTTTTTTTTTCATGACTTCACAGGTTTTCACCCTCTACACAAAAATCCAAAATTTTCATAAAGTCTGGGTTATGGGTCATGTGAAAAAAAGGTTCAAAGAGACTTTTTGTGTCTTGATGTCTTTTGTTGGTGTCAAATGTGAAAAAAGAAATCAAAAAATGAAGGTATTATGCATCATGTTCATACATAACAGGTGTCTCATGTTTTCTCAAAAAGTGAAAAAAAAACGAGAAAAATTCAATATAGTATTTTGTCAAATTTCTCAATATCTGTTTGTACATTTTCTTTCATTTTTTTTCTCAAAATATGTCTCTCTTGTGTCTATCATTTTGTCAAAATGGCCGCTGTTCGGGAGCTTCGTCCCCTGCGGTTCAGTCATTGGACCGACACCCCCCTAGACACCCACATATACACACACACCCCCACCCCTATACAGAAATTCAAAAATTCAACATCCCCAAACTTCAGACCTTGATATCTTTCTTTTTCAATCACTTTTCAGAAAATACATCTCACATACACACACATTTCACACAAATACACAACTTTTTTTTTTTCATGACTTCACAGGTTTTCACCTTCATCTCAAAAAAATCCAAAATTTTCAAAATACAATTTATGGGTTATAATAGAAAAATCCTTCATAGAGACTTTTTGTGTCTTGATGTCGTTTGTTGGTGTCAATTGAAAAAGAAATCAAAAAAATGAAGGTATTATGCGTCATGTTCATACATGGGTATCTCATGTTTTCTCAAAAAGTGAAAAAAGTGTGAAAATTTCAATATAGTATTTCTCAAAATTCTCAATATCTGTTTGTACAATTTCTTTCATTTTTTTTCTCAAAATATGTCTCTCTTGTATCTATCATTTTGTCAAAAGGGCCGCCTGTTCGGGAGCTTCGCTCGAGTCCCTGCGGTTCAGTCATTGGACCGACACCCCCTAGACACCCACATATACCACACACATACCCACCCCCCCAGAAATTCAAAAATTCACCATCCCCCAAACTTCAGACCTTGATATCTTTCTTTTCAATCACTTTTCAGAATGATACATCTCACATACACACATTTCACACAAATACACAACTTTTATTTTTCATGACTTCACAGGTTTTCACCCTTCTACAAAAAATCCAAAATTTTCAAATACAATTTATGGGTCAAATAGAAAAATCCTTCATATAGACTTTTTGTGTCTTGATGTCATTTGTTGGTGTCAATTACAGAAAAAGAAATCAAAAAATGAAGGTATTATGCATCATGTTCATTCATAAATATCTCATGTTTTCATCAAAATGTGAAAAAAAAAACATGAAAATTTCAATATAGTATTTCTCAAATTTCTCAATATCTGTCCTTGTACATTTTCTTTCATTTTTTTTCTCAAAATATGTCTCTCTTGTATCTTTCATTTTGTCAAAATGGCCGCTGTTCGGGAGCTTCCGAGTCCCTGCGGTTCAGTCATTGGACCGACACCCCCTATACACCCACATAAACACACACATACCCCATATTCAGAAATACACAAATATTCAACATCCCCCAAACTTCAGACCTTGATATCTTTCTTTTTCAATGTCTTTTCAGAAGATACATCTCACATACACACACATTTCACACAAATACACAACTTTTTTTTCCATGACTTCACAGGTTTTCACCTTCTACAAAAAAATCCAAAATTTTCATAAAACAATTTATTTTCATGACAAAAATCCTTCATAGAGACTTTTTGTGTCTTGATGTCGTTTGTTGGTGTCAATTACAGAAAAGAAATCAAAAAATGAAGGTATTATGCATCATGTTCATACATGGGTGTCTCATGTTTTCTCAAAAAGTGAAAAAAACGTGAGAAAATTTCAATATAGTATTTCTCAAATTTCTCAATATCCCTTGTACACCTTCTTTCATTTTTTTTCTCAAAATATGTCTCTCTTGTATCTATCATTTTGTCAAAATGGCCGCTGTTCGGGAGCTTCGAGTCCCTGCGGTTCAGTCATTGGACCGACACCCCCCTAGACACCCACACATATACACACACATACCCCCCCTTCAGAAATTCAAAAATTCACCATCCCCCAAACTTCAGACCTTGATATTTTCTTTTTCAATCACTTTTCAGAAGATACATCTCACATACACACACATTCACACAAATACACAACTTTTTTTTTTCATGACTTCACAGGTTTTCACCTTCTACAAAAAAATCCAAAATTTTCATAAATACAATTTATGGGTCATAAGAAAAATCCTTCATAGAGACTTTTTGTGTCTCAATGTCATTTGTTGGTGTCAATTACTGAAAAAGAAATCAAAAAATGAAGGTATTATGCATCATGTTCATTAATGGGTGTCTCATGTTTTCTCAAAAAAAGTGAAAAAAATGTGAAAATTTCAATATAGTATTTCTCAAAATTTCTCAATATCTGTTTGTACATTTTCTTTCATTTTTTTTCTCAAAATATGTCTCTCTTGTATCTATCATTTTGTCAAAAGGGCCGCTGTTCGGGAGCTTCGCTCAGCCGAGTCCCTGCGGTTCAGTCATTGGACCGACACCCCCCTAGACACACACATATACACACACACCCCCCCCTTCAGAAATTCAAAAATTCACTCTCCCCCCAAACTTCAGACCTTGATATCTTTCTTTTTCAATGTCACTTTCAGAAAATACATCTCACATACACACACATTTCACACAAATACACAACTTTTTTTTCCATGACTTCACAGGTTTTCACCTGGGTCTACAAAAAAATCCAAAAATTTTCAAAATACAATTTATGGGTCATGTCAAAAATCCTTCATAGAGACTTTTTGTGTCTCAATGTCTTTGTTGGTGTCAATTACAGAAAAAGAAATCAAAAAATGAAGGTATTATGCATCATGTTCATACATGGGTTCTCATGTTTTCTCAAAAAAGTGAAAAAAGTGTGAAAAATCAATATAGTATTTCTCAAAATTCTCAATATCTGTTTGTACATTTTTCTTTCATTTTTTTTCTCAAAATATGTCTCTCTTGTATCTCTTCATTTTGTCAAAAGGGCCGGTTCGGGAGCTTCGCTCAGCCGAGTCCCTGCGGTTCAGTCATTGGACCGACACCCCCTAGACACCCACACACCCACACACACCCACCCCCAGATATTCAAAAATTCACCATCCCCCAAACTTCAGACCTTGATATCTTTCTTTTTCAATCACTTTTCAGAAAATACATCTCACATACACACACTTTCACACAAATACACAACTTTTTTTTCCATGACTTCACAGGTTTTCACCTTCATACAAAAAATCCAAAATTTTCAAATACAATTTATGGGTCATAACAAAAATCCTTCATATAGACTTTTTGTGTCTTGATGTCATTTGATGGTGTCAATTACTGAAAAGAAATCAAAAAATGAAGGTATTATGCATCATGTTCATACATGGGTGTCTCATGTTTTCTCAAAAAAGTGAAAAAAAGTGAGAAAATTTCAATATAGTATTTCTGTCAAATTCTCAATATCTGTTTGTACATGTTTCTTTCATTTTTTTTCTCAAAATATGTCTCTCTTGTAGCCTCTTCATTTTGTCAAAAGGGCCGCTGTTCGGGAGCAGCCTCGTCCCTGCGGTTCAGTCATTGGACCGACACCCCCTATACACCCACATATACACACACATACCCACCCCTTACAGATATTCAAAAATGGACCATCCCCCAAACTTCAGACCTTGATATCTTTTCTTTTTTCAATCACTTTTCAGATAGATACATCTCACATACACACACATTTCACACAAATACACAACTTTTTTTTTCCATGACTTCACAAGTTTTCATGGGTCTCACAAAAAATCCAAAATTTTCATAAATACAATTTATGGGTCATGTCAAAAATCCTTCATATAGACTTTTTGTGTCTTGATGTCTTTTTGATGGTGTCAATTACAAAAAAGAAATCAAAAAATGAAGGTATTATGCATCATGTTCATTCATGGGTGTCTCATGTTTTCTCAAAAAGTGAAAAAAGTGTGAAAAAAACTCAATATAGTATTTCTCAAAATTCTCAATATCTGTTTGTACATTTTCTTTCATTTTTATTCTCAAAATATGTCTCTCTTGTATCTTTCATTTTGTCAAAAATGGCCGCCTGTTCGGGAGCTTCGCTCCCCTGCGGTTCAGTCATTGGACCGACACCCCCCTAGACACCCACACATACACACACATACCCACCCCTTCAGAAATTCAAAAATGGACCATCCCCCAAACTTCAGACCTTGATATCTTTCTTTTTCAATGTCTTTTCAGAAGATACATCTCACATACACACAGTTTCACACAAATACACAACTTTTTTTTCCTTGACTTCACAAGTTTTCACCTTCTCACAAAAAATCCAAAATTTTCATATATACAATTTATGGGTCATGTCAAAAATCCTTCATACAGACTTTTTGTGTCTTGATGTCGTTTGTTGGTGTCAATTACAGAAAAGAAATCAAAAAATGAAGGTATTATGCATCATGTTCATACATGGGTGTCTCATGTTTTCTCAAAAAGTGAAAAAAAGTGTGAAAATTTCAATATAGTATTTCTCAAAATTCTCAATATCTGTTTGTACAATTTCTTTCATTTTTTTTCTCAAAATATGTCTCTCTTGTATCTATCATTTTGTCAAAAATGGCCGCTGTTCGGGAGCTTCACAGCTCGTCCCTGCGGTTCAGTCATTGGACCGACACCCCCTATACACACACATATACACACACATACCCACCCCACAGAAATTCAAAAATGGACCATCCCCCAAACTTCAGACCTTCATATCTTTTTTTTCAATCACTTTTCAGAAGATACATCTCACATACACACACATTTCACACAAATACACAACTTTTTTTTTTCATGACTTCACAGGTTTTCACCTTCTCACAAAAAATCCAAAATTTTCATAAATACAATTTATGGGTCATGTCAAAAATCCTTCATACAGACTTTTTGTGTCTTGATGTTGTTTGATGGTATCAATTACAAAAAGAAATCAAAAAATGAAGGTATTATGCATCATGTTCATACATGGGTGTCTCATGTTTTCTCAAAATGTGAAAAAAGTGTGAAAAATTCAATATAGTATTTTTGGTCAAAATTCTCAATATCCTGTTTGTACAATTTCTTTCATTTTTTATCTCAAAATATGTCTCTCTTGTATCTTTCATTTTGTCAAAATGGCCGCCTGTTCGCACAGCTTCGCTCGTCCCTGCGGTTCAGTCATTGGACCGACACCCCCCTATACACCCACATATACACACACATACCCACCCCCCTTTTTATTCAAACACACCATCCCCAAACTTCAGACCTTGATATTTTCTTTTTCAATGTCTTTTCAGAAAGATACATCTCACATACACACACTTTCACACAAATACACAACTTTTTTTTTTCATGACTTCACAGGTTTTCACCTCTACAAAAAAATCCAAAATTTTCATAAATACAATTTATGGGTCATTGTCAAAAATCCTTCATAGAGACTTTTTGTGTCTTGATGTCGTTTGATGGTGTCAATTACAGAAAAGAAATCAAAAAATGAAGGTATTATGCATCATGTTCATACATGGGTGTCTCATGTTTTCTCAAAAAGTGAAAAAAGTGAGAAAATTTCAATATAGTATTTCTCAAATTTCTCAATATCTGTTTGTACATTTTCTTTCATTTTTTTTCTCAAAATATGTCTCTCTTTGTATCTTTCATTTTGTCAAAATGGCCGCCTTTCGGGAGCTTCGCACAGCCGAGTCCCTGCGGTTCAGTCATTGGACCGACACCCCCCTATACACCCACATATACCACACACACCCCCACCCCTTCAGAATATTCAAAAATGGACCATCCCCCAAACTTCAGACCTTGATATCTTTTCTTTTTCAATCACTTTTCAGAAATGATACATCTCACATACACACACATTTCACACAAATACACAACTTTTTTTTCCATGACTTCACAGGTTTTCACCTGGGTCTCACAAAAATCCAAAATTTTCATAAAACTACAATTTATGGGTCATAAAAAAATCCTTCATATAGACTTTTTGTGTCTTGATGTCGTTTGATGGTGTCAATTACAAAAAGAAATCAAAAAATGAAGGTATTATGCATCATGTTCATTCATGGGTGTCTCATGTTTTCTCAAAAAGTGAAAAAAATGTGAAAAATTTCAATATAGTATTTCTGTAAAATTCTCAATATCTGTTTGTACAATTTCTTTCATTTTTTTTTTCAAAATATGTCTCTCTTGTATCTATCATTTTGTCAAAAAGGCCGCTGTTCGGGAGCTTCACTCGAGTCCTGCGGTTCAGTCATTGGACCGACACCCCCCTATACACCCACATATACACACACATACCCACCCCTTCAGATATTCAAAAATTCACCATCCCCCAAACTTCAGACCTTGATATCTTTTCTTTTTCAATCACTTTTCAGAAGATACATCTCACATACACACAGTTTCACACAAATACACAACTTTTATTTTCCATGACTTCACAAGTTTTCATGGGTCTCACAAAAAATCCAAAATTTTCATAAATCTGGGTATTTATGGGTCATAACAAAAATCCTTCATATAGACTTTTTGTGTCTTGATGTCGTTTGATGGTATCAATTGTGAAAAAGAAATCAAAAAATGAAGGTATTATGCATCATGTTCATTCATGGGTGTCTCATGTTTTCTCAAAAAGTGAAAAAAGTGTGAAAAATTCAATATAGTATTTTGTCAAATTCTCAATATCCTGTTTGTACATTTTCTTTCATTTTTTTCTCAAAATATGTCTCTCTTGTATCTTTCATTTTGTCAAAAATGGCCGCTGTTCGGGAGCTTCCGAGTCCCTGCGGTTCAGTCATTGGACCGACACCCCCTATACACCCACATATACCACACATACCCACCCCCCCAGAAATTCAAAAATGGACCATCCCCCAAACTTCAGACCTTCATATTTTTCTTTTTCAATCACTTTTCAGAGATACATCTCACATACACACACATTTCACACAAATACACAACTTTTTTTTTTCATGACTTCACAGGTTTTCACCTTCTACAAAAAATCCAAAATTTTCATAAATACAATTTATGGGTCATGTAAAAAAATCCTTCATATAGACTTTTTGTGTCTTGATGTCGTTTGTTGGTGTCAATTACAAAAAAGAAATCAAAAAATGAAGGTATTATGTGTCATATTCATACATGGGTGTCTCATGTTTTCAAAAAAGTGAAAAAAAATGAGAAAAATTCAATATAGTATTTCCCTCAAAATTCTCAATATCTGTTTGTACATTTTCTTTCATTTTTTTCTCAAAATATGTCTCTCTTGTATCTTTCATTTTGTCAAAATGGCCGCTGTTCGGGGAGCTTCACTCGAGTCCCTGCGGTTCAGTCATTGGACCGACACCCCCTATACACCCACATATACCACACACACCCCCACCCCTTCAATATTCAAAAATGGACCATCCCCCAAACTTCAGACCTTCATATCTTTCTTTTTCAATCACTTTTCAAAAGATACATCTCACATACACACACATTTCACACAAATACACAACTTTTTTTTCCATGACTTCACAGGTTTTCACCTTCTCACAAAAAATCCAAAATTTTCATAAATACAATTTATGGGTCATGTCAAAAATCCTTCATACAGACTTTTTGTGTCTTGATGTCATTTGTTGGTATCAATTACAAAAAGAAATCAAAAAATGAAGGTATTATGCATCATGTTCATTCACATGGGTGTCTCATGTTTTCATAAAAAGTGAAAAAAGTGTGAAAATTTCAATATAGTATTTCTCAAAATTTCTCAATATCCCTTTGTACATTTTCTTTCATTTTTTTTCTCAAAATATGTCGTCTCTCTTGTATCTATCATTTTGTCAAAAGGCCCTTTCTGTTCGGGAGCTTCGCTCGTCCCTGCGGTTCAGTCATTGGACCGACACCCCCTATACACACACATATACACACACACCCCCACCCCTTCAAATATTCAAAAATGGACCATCCCCCAAACTTCAGACCCTGATATCTTTCTTTTTCAATCACTTTTCACAAATACATCTCACATACACACAGTTTCACACAAATACACAACTTTTTTTTTCCATGACTTCACAGGTTTTCACCTCATACATAAAAATCCAAAATTTTCATATCACAATTTATGGGTCATTTTAAGAAAAATCCTTCATACAGACTTTTTGTGTCTTGATGTCGTTTGTTGGTATCAATTACAGAAAAAGAAATCAAAAAATGAAGGTATTATGCATCATGTTCATTCATGGGTGTCTCATGTTTTCTCAAAAAGTGAAAAAAGTGAGAAAATTTCAATATAGTATTTCTCAAAATTCTCAATATCCCTTTGTACATTTTCTTTCATTTTTATTTCTCAAAATATGTCTCTCTTGTATCTTTCATTTTGTCAAAAATGGCCGCTGTTCGGGAGCAGCGCTCGTCCCTGCGGTTCAGTCATTGGACCGACACCCCCTATACACCCACATATACCCACACATACCCACCCCTTCAGATATTCAAAAATGGACCATCCCCCAAACTTCAGACCTTGATATCTTTTCTTTTTCAATCACTTTTCAGAAAATACATCTCACATACACACACAGTTTCACACAAATACACAACTTTTTTTCCATGACTTCACAGGTTTTCACCTTCATACAAAAAAATCCAAAATTTTCATAAATACAATTTATGGGTCATAAGAAAAATCCTTCATACAGACTTTTTGTGTCTTGATGTCGTTTGTTGGTATCAATTACAAAAAAGAAATCAAAAAATGAAGGTATTATGCATCATATTCATACATGGGTGTCTCATGTTTTCATAAAAAGTGAAAAAAGTGTGAAAATTTCAATATAGTATTTCTCAAATTTCTCAATATCTGTTTGTACAATTTCTTTCATTTTTTTTCTCAAAATATGTCTCTCTGTATCTTTCATTTTGTCAAAATGGCCGCCTGTTCGGGGAGCTTCGCTCGAGTCCTGCGGTTCAGTCATTGGACCGACACCCCCCTATACACCCACATATACACACACACCCCCACCCCATCAGATATTCAAAAATGGACCATTCCCCAAACTTCAGACCTTCATATCTTTCTTTTTCAATGTCTTTTCAAAAAATACATCTCACATACACACAGTTTCACACAAATACACAACTTTTTTTTCCATGACTTCACAGGTTTTCACCTTCATACAAAAAAATCCAAAATTTTCATAATCTCAATTTATGGGTCATAAGAAAAATCCTTCATATAGACTTTTTGTGTCTTGATGTCATTTGTTGGTATCAATTACAAAAAAGAAATCAAAAAATGAAGGTATTATGCATCATGTTCATTCATGGGTGTCTCATGTTTTCTCAAAAAGTGAAAAAAGTGAGAAAATTTCAATATAGTATTTCTCAAAATTCTCAATATCTGTTTGTACATTTTCTTTCATTTTTTTCTCAAAATATGTCTCTCTTGTATCTATCATTTTGTCAAAAATGGCCGCTGTTCGGGGGAGCTTCGCTCGTCCCTGCGGTTCAGTCATTGGACCGACACCCCCCTAGACACACACATATACCACACACACCCCCACCCCCCTCAGATATTCAAAAATGGACCATCCCCCAAACTTCAGACCTTGATATCTTTCTTTTTCAATCACTTTTCAGAAAATACATCTCACATACACACACAGTTTCACACAAATACACAACTTTTTTTTTTTCATGACTTCACAGGTTTTCACCTTCATACAAAAAAATCCAAAATTTTCATAAATACAATTTATGGGTCATAACAAAAATCCTTCATACAGACTTTTTGTGTCTTGATGTCGTTTGTTGGTATCAATTACAGAAAAAGAAATCAAAAAATGAAGGTATTATGCATCATATTCATACATGGGTGTCTCATGTTTTCTCAAAAAGTGAAAAAAGTGTGAAAATTTCAATATAGTATTTCTCAAAATTCTCAATATCTGTTTGTACAATTTCTTTCATTTTTATTTCTCAAAATATGTCTCTCTTGTATCTTTCATTTTATCAAAATGGCCGCTGTTCGGGAGCAGCTCGTCCCTGCGGTTCAGTCATTGGACCGACACCCCCCTATACACACACATATCCACACACATACCCACCCCTTCAGATATTCAAAAATGGACCATCCCCCAAACTTCAGACCTTGATATCTTTTTTTTTTCAATGTCTTTTCAAAAGATACATCTCACATACACACAGTTTCACACAAATACACAACTTTTTTTTTTCATGACTTCACAGGTTTTCACCTTCATACAAAAAATCCAAAATTTTCATAAATACAATTTATGGGTCATGTCAAAAATCCTTCATAGAGACTTTTTGTGTCTTGATGTCGTTTGTTGGTATCAATTATGAAAAAGAAATCAAAAAATGAAGGTATTATGTCATGTTCATACATGGGTGTCTCATGTTTTCTCAAAAAGTGAAAAAAATGAGAAAATTTCAATATAGTATTTCTCAAAATTCTCAATATCTGTTTGTACAATTTCTTTCATTTTTATTCTCAAAATATGACTCTCTTGTATCTATCATTTTGTCAAAAATGGCCGCCTGTTCGGGAGCTTCAGCTCGAGTCCCTGCGGTTCAGTCATTGGACCGACACCCCCTATACACACACACATATACCACACACATACCCACCCCTTCAGATATTCAAAAATGGACCATCCCCAAACTTCAGACCTTCATATCTTTCTTTTTCAATCACTTTTCAAAAATACATCTCACATACACACAGTTTCACACAAATACACAACTTTTTTTTTCCATGACTTCACAAGTTTTTCACCTTCATACAAAAAAATCCAAAATTTTCATAATCTCAATTTATGGGTCATGTCAAAAATCCTTCATACAGACTTTTTGTGTCTTGATGTCGTTTGTTGGTATCAATTACAAAAAAGAAATCAAAAAATGAAGGTATTATGCATCATGTTCATACATGGGTGTCTCATGTTTTCTCAAAAAAGTGAAAAAAGTGTGAAAATTTCAATATAGTATTTCTCAAATTTCTCAATTCCTGTTTGTACAATTTCTTTCATTTTTTTTCTCAAAATATGTCTCTCTTGTATCTTTCATTTTGTCAAAATGGCCGCCTTTGTTTCGGGAGCTTCGCTCGTCCCTGCGGTTCAGTCATTGGACCGACACCCCCTAGACACCCACATATACCCACACATACCCACCCCTTCAGATATTCAAAAATGGACCATCCCCCAAACTTCAGACCTTGATATCTTTCTTTTTCAATCACTTTTCAGAAAATACATCTCACATACACACAGTTTCACACAAATACACAACTTTTTTTTTCCATGACTTCACAGGTTTTCACCTTCATACAAAAAATCCAAAATTTTCATAAAACTACAATTTATGGGTCATGTCAAAAATCCTTCATACAGACTTTTTGTGTCTTGATGTCGTTTGTTGGTATCAATTACAAAAAAGAAATCAAAAAATGAAGGTATTATGCATCATATTCATTCATGGGTGTCTCATGTTTTCTCAAAATGTGAAAAAAAGTGAGAAAAATTTCAATATAGTATTTTGTCAAAATTCTCAATATCCTCCTTTGTACAATTTCTTTCATTTTTTTTCTCAAAATATGACTCTCTTGTATCTATCATTTTGTCAAAATGGCCGCCTGTTCGGGGAGCACAGCTCGTCCCTGCGGTTCAGTCATTGGACCGACACCCCCTATACACACACATATACCCACACACACCCACCCCTTCAGATATTCAAAAATGGACCATCCCCAAACTTCAGACCTTGATATCTTTCTTTTTCAATCACTTTTCAAAAGATACATCTCACATACACACAGTTTCACACAAATACACAACTTTTTTTTCCATGACTTCACAAGTTTTCACCTTCTACACAAAAAATCCAAAATTTTCATAATACAATTTATGGGTCATGTCAAAAATCCTTCATATAGACTTTTTGTGTCTTGATGTCGTTTGTTGGTATCAATTACAGAAAAGAAATCAAAAAATGAAGGTATTATGCATCATGTTCATTCATGGGTGTCTCATGTTTTCTCAAAATGTGAAAAAAGTGAGAAAATTTCAATATAGTATTTCTCAAAATTTCTCAATATCCTGTTTGTACAATTTCTTTCATTTTTTATTTCTCAAAATATGTCTCTCTTGTATCTTTCATTTTGTCAAAAATGCCGCCTGTTTCGGGGAGCTTCGAGTCCCTGCGGTTCAGTCATTGGACCGACACCCCCTATACACACACATATACACACACACCCCCACCCCTTCAGATATTCAAAAATGGACCATCCCCCAAACTTCAGACCTTGATATCTTTCTTTTTCAATCACTTTTCACAAGATATATCTCACATACACACATTTCACACAAATACACAACTTTTTTTTTCATGACTTCACAAGTTTTCATGGGTCTCACAAAAAAATCCAAAATTTTCATATATCAATTTATGGGTCATGTCAAAAATCCTTCATAGAGACTTTTTGTGTCTTGATGTCATTTGTTGGTGTCAATTACAAAAAAGAAATCAAAAAATGAAGGTATTATGCATCATGTTCATTCATGGGTGTCTCATGTTTTCTCAAAAGTGAAAAAAGTGAAAAATTTCAATATAGTATTTTGTAAAATTCTCAATATCCTGTTTGTACATTTTCTTTCATTTTTATTCTCAAAATATGTCTCTCTTGTATCTTTCATTTTGTCAAAAATGGCCGCCTGTTCGGGAGCTTCACAGCTCGTCCCTGCGGTTCAGTCATTGGACCGACACCCCCTATACACCCACATATACCCACACATACCCACCCCTTCAGATATTCAAAAATGGACCATCCCCCAAACTTCAGACCTTGATATCTTTCTTTTTCAATCACTTTTCAAAAGATATATCTCACATACACACATTTCACACAAATACACAACTTTTTTTTCCATGACTTCACAAGTTTTCACCTTCTACAAAAAATCCAAAATTTTCATAAATACAATTTATGGGTCATGTCAAAAATCCTTCATATAGACTTTTTGTGTCTTGATGTCGTTTGTTGGTATCAATTACAGAAAAAGAAATCAAAAAATGAAGGTATTATGCATCATGTTCATACATGGGTGTCTCATGTTTTCTCAAAATGTGAAAAAAGTGTGAAAATTTCAATATAGTATTTTGTCAAATTCTCAATATCTGTTTGTACAATTTCTTTCATTTTTTTTCTCAAAATATGTCTCTCTTGTATCTTTCATTTTGTCAAAAATGGCCGCCTTTGTTCGGGGAGCTTCGAGTCCCTGCGGTTCAGTCATTGGACCGACACCCCCTATACACACACATATACCCACACACCCCCACCCCTTCAGATATTCAAAAATGGACCATCCCCCAAACTTCAGACCTTGATATCTTTCTTTTTTTCAATCACTTTTTCACAAGATACATCTCACATACACACATTTCACACAAATACACAACTTTTTTTTTTCATGACTTCACAGGTTTTCATGGGTCTCACAAAAAATCCAAAATTTTCATAAATACAATTTATGGGTCATGTCAAAAATCCTTCATAGAGACTTTTTGTGTCTTGATGTTGTTTGTTGGTGTCAATTACAGAAAAAAAATCAAAAAATGAAGGTATTATGCATCATGTTCATACATGGGTGTCTCATGTTTTCTCAAAATGTGAAAAAAGTGAGAAAATTTCAATATAGTATTTTGTAAAATTCTCAATATCCTGTTTGTACAATTTCTTTCATTTTTATTTCTCAAAATATGTCTCTCTTGTATCTTTCATTTTGTCAAAATGGCCGCCTTTGTTCGGGAGCTTCACTCGTCCCTGCGGTTCAGTCATTGGACCGACACCCCCCTATACACACACATATACCCACACACCCCCACCCCTTCAGATATTCAAAAATGGACCATCCCCAAACTTCAGACCTTGATATCTTTCTTTTTCAATCACTTTTCAAAAGATATTATCTCACATACACACATTTCACACAAATACACAACTTTTTTTTTTCCATGACTTCACAAGTTTTCATGGGTCTCACAAAAAATCCAAAATTTTCATAAATCTGATTTATGGGTCATGTCAAAAATCCTTCATATAGACTTTTTGTGTCTTGATGTCGTTTGTTGGTATCAATTACAAAAAGAAATCAAAAAATGAAGGTATTATGCATCATGTTCATACATGGGTGTCTCATGTTTTCTCAAAAAAAAGTGAAAAAAAGTGAGAAAATTTCAATATAGTATTTTGTCAAATTCTCAATATCTGTTTGTACAATTTCTTTCATTTTTTTTTTCTCAAAATATGTCTCTCTTGTATCTCTCATTTTGTCAAAAATGGCCGCTGTTTCGGGAGCTTCGTAGAGTCCCTGCGGTTCAGTCATTGGACCGACACCCCCCTATACACCCACATATACACACACATACCCACCCCTTCAGATATTCAAAAATGGACCATCCCCAAACTTCAGACCCCCATATCTTTTCTTTTTCAATCACTTTTCAAAAGATACATCTCACATACACACATTTCACACAAATACACAACTTTTTTTTCCATGACTTCACAAGTTTTCACCTTCTCACAAAAAATCCAAAATTTTCATAAATACAATTTATGGGTCATGTCAAAAATCCTTCATATAGACTTTTTGTGTCTTGATGTTGTTTGTTGGTATCAATTACAAAAAAGAAATCAAAAAATGAAGGTATTATGTGTCATGTTCATACATGGGTATCTCATGTTTTCTCAAAAAGTGAAAAAAGTGAAAATTTCAATATAGTATTTTGTCAAATTCTCAATATCTGTTTGTACATTTTCTTTCATTTTTTTTCTCAAAATATGTCTCTCTTGTATCTTTCATTTTGTCAAAAATGGCCGCCTGTTCGGGAGCAGCTCGTCCCTGCGGTTCAGTCATTGGACCGACACCCCCCTATACACACACATATACCCACACATACCCACCCCTTCAGATATTCAAAAATGGACCATCCCCCAAACTTCAGACCTTGATATCTTTCTTTTTCAATCACTTTTCAAAAGATACATCTCACATACACACATTTACACAAATACACAACTTTTTTTTCCATGACTTCACAAGTTTTCATGGGTCTCACAAAAAAATCCAAAATTTTCATAAATACAATTTATGGGTCATAACAAAAATCCTTCATAGAGACTTTTTGTGTCTTGATGTTGTTTGATGGTATCAATTACAAAAAAGAAATCAAAAAATGAAGGTATTATGCATCATATTCATACATGGGTGTCTCATGTTTTCTCAAAATGTGAAAAAAGTGAAAAAATTTCAATATAGTATTTTGTCAAAATTCTCAATATCTGTTTGTACAATTTCTTTCATTTTTATTTTCAAAATATGTCTCTCTTGTATCTATCATTTTATCAAAAATGGCCGCTGTTCGCTTCAGCCGAGTCCCTGCGGTTCAGTCATTGGACCGACACCCCCCTATACACACACATATACACACACATACCCACCCCATCAGATATTCAAAAATGGACCATCCCCCAAACTTCAGACCTTGATATCTTTTCTTTTTCAATCACTTTTCAAAAGATATATCTCACATACACACACAACATTTCACACAAATACACAACTTTTTTTTTCCATGACTTCACAAGTTTTCACCTTTATCTCACAAAAAATCCAAAATTTTCATAATCTCAATTTATGGGTCATGAACAAAAATCCTTCATAGAGACTTTTTGTGTCTTGATGTTGTTTGTTGGTGTCAATTACTGAAAAAGAAATCAAAAAATGAAGGTATTATGCATCATGTTCATTCATGGGTGTCTCATGTTTTCTCAAAATGTGAAAAAAGTGTGAAAATTTCAATATAGTATTTCTCAAAAATTCTCAATATCTGTTTGTACAATTTCTTTCATTTTTTTTCTCAAAATATGTCTCTCTTGTATCTATCATTTTGTCAAAAATGGCCGCCTGTTTCGGGAGCTTCGAGTCCCTGCGGTTCAGTCATTGGACCGACACCCCCCTATACACACACATATACACACCCATACCCACCCCACAGATATTCAAAAATGGACCATCCCCCAAACTTCAGACCCTCATATCTTTCTTTTTTCAATCACTTTTCAAAAGATACATCTCACATACACACATTTCACACAAATACACAACTTTTTTTTCCATGACTTCACAAGTTTTCACCTGGGTCTCACAAAAAATCCAAAATTTTCATAATACAATTTATGGGTCATGAAAAAATCCTTCAAATAGACTTTTTGTGTCTTGATGTATGTTTGATGGTATCAATTACAAAAAAGAAATCAAAAAATGAAGGTATTATGCATCATGTTCATACATGGGTGTCTCATGTTTTCTCAAAAAGTGAAAAAAGTGTGAAAATTTCAATATAGTATTTGGTCAAAATTCTCAATATCTGTTTGTACAATTTCTTTCATTTTTATTTCAAAATATGTCTCTCTTGTATCTTTCATTTTGTCAAAAATGGCCGCCTGTTCGGGGAGCAGCTCGAGTCCCTGCGGTTCAGTCATTGGACCGACACCCCCCTATACACACACATATACCCACACATACCCACCCCTTCAGATATTCAAAAATGGACCATCCCCCAAACTTCATACCCTGATATCTTTCTTTTTCAATCACTTTTCAAAAGATACATCTCACATACACACACATTCACACAAATACACAACTTTTTTTTTCCATGACTTCACAAGTTTTCACCTTCTCACAAAAAAATCCAAAATTTTCATATATACGATTTATGGGTCATAACAAAAATCCTTCATAGAGACTTTTTGTGTCTTGATGTTGTTTGATGGTATCAATTACAAAAAAGAAATCAAAAAATGAAGGTATTATGCATCATATTCATACATGGGTGTCTCATGTTTTCTCAAAAGTGAAAAAAGTGTGAAAATTTCAATATATATTTCTCAAAATTCTCAATATCTGTTTGTACAATTTCTTTCATTTTTATTTCTCAAAATATGACTCTCTTGTATCTTTCATTTTGTCAAAAGGCCGCCTTTGTTTCGCACAGCCGAGTCCCTGCGGTTCAGTCATTGGACCGACACCCCCTATACACACACATATACCCACACACCCCCACCCCTTCAGATATTCAAAAATGGACCATCCCCCAAACTTCAGACCTTGATATCTTTCTTTTTCAATCACTTTTCAAAAGATACATCTCACATACACACACTTTCACACAAATACACAACTTTTTTTTCCATGACTTCACAAGTTTTCATGGGTCTCACAAAAAATCCAAAATTTTCATATCTACAATTTATGGGTCATAACAAAAATCCTTCATATAGACTTTTTGTGTCTTGATGTTGTTTGTTGGTATCAATTACAAAAAGAAATCAAAAAATGAAGGTATCATGCATCATGTTCATTCATGGGTGTCTCATGTTTTCTCAAAATGTGAAAAAAGTGTGAAAATTTCAATATAGTATTTTGTCAAATTTCTCAATATCTGTTTGTACATTTTCTTTCATTTTTATTTCTCAAAATATGACTCTCTTGTATCTTTCATTTTGTCATCAAAAATGGCCGCCTGTTCGGGGAGCTTCAGCTCGAGTCCCTGCGGTTCAGTCATTGGACCGACACCCCCTATACACACACATATACACACACCCCCACCCCTTCAGATATTCAAAAATGGACCATCCCCCAAACTTCAGACCTTGATATCTTTTCTTTTTCAATCACTTTTCAAAAGATACATCTCACATACACACACATTTCACACAAATACACAACTTTTTTTTTCCATGACTTCACAAGTTTTCCTGGGTTATACAAAAAAATCCAAAATTTTCATAAATACAATTTATGGGTTGTCAAAAATCCTTCATATAGACTTTTTGTGTCTTGATATCATTTGGTGGTATCAATTACTTTAAAGAAATCAAAAAATGAAGGTATTATGCATCATGTTCATACATGGGTGTCTTTGTTTTCTCAAAAAGTGAAAAAAAGTGAGAAAAAGTTCAATATAGTATTTGGTCAAATTCTCAATATCTGTTTGTACAATTTTTTCTTTCATTTTTTTTTCAAAATATGTCTCTCTTGTATCTATCATTTTGTCAAAATGGCCGCCTTTCGGGAGCTTCGCACAGCCGAGTCCCTGCGGTTCAGTCATTGGACCGACCCCCCTATACACACACATAAATACCCACACACCCCCACCCCTTCAGATATTCAAAAATGGACCATCCCCAAACTTCAGACCTTGATATCTTTCTTTTCAATCACTTTTCAGAAAATACATCTCACATACAAACACAGACACAAATACACAACTTTTTTTTTTCATGACTTCACAAGTTTTCACCCTCTCACAAAAAATCCAAAATTTTCATATCTACGATTTATGGGTCATGAACAAAAATCCTTCAAAGAGACTTTTTGTGTCTTGATATCTTTTGTTGGTATCAAATGTGAAAAAGAAATCAAAAAATGAAGGTATTATGCATCATTTCATTCATGGGTGTCTTTATGTTTTGTCAAAAAAGTGAAAAAAACGTGTGAAAATTTCAATATCAGTATTTTGTCAAATTTCTCAATATCTGTTTGTACATTTTCTTTCATTTTTTTTTCAAAATATGTCCCCTTGTATCTATCATTTTGTCAAAAATGGCCCGCCTGTTCGGGGCAGCTTCGAGTCCCTGCGGTTCAGTCATTGGACCGACACCCCCTATACACACACACATACCCACACACACCCCCCCTTCAGATATTCAAAAATGGACCATCCCCCAAACTTCACACCTTGATATTTTTCTTTTTCAATCACATTTCAAAAAATACATCTCACATACACACACATTTACACAAATACACAACTTTTTTTTTCCATGACTTCACAGGTTTTCATGGGTCTACAAAAAATCCAAAATTTTCATAAATACAATTTATGGGTATAACAAAATCCTTCATATAGACTTTTTGTGTCTTGAATATCTTTTGTTGGTATCAAATACAGAAAAAGAAATCAAAAAATGAAGGTATTATGCATCATTTTCATTCATGGGTGTCTTACATGTTTTCTCAAAAAGTGAAAAAAGTGTGAAAATTTCAATATCAGTATTTTGTCAAATTTCTCAATATCTGTTTGTACATTTTCTTTCATTTTTATTCTCAAAATATGTCTCTCTTGTATCTTTCATTTTGTCAAAAATGGCCGCCTGTGTTCATAGCACAGCTGAGTCCCTGCGGTTCAGTCATTGGACCGACACCCCCTATACACACACATATACCCACACACCCACCCCCCTTCAGATATTCAAAAATGGACCATCCCCCAAACTTCAGACCTTGATATCTTTCTTTTTCAATCACTTTTCAAAAGATATATCTCACATACAGACACAGTTTACACAAATACACAACTTTTTTTTTCCATGACTTCACAAGTTTTCATGGGTCTACAAAAAATCCAAAATTTTCATATCTCAATTTATGGGTCATGAACAAAAATCCTTCATATAGACTTTTTGTGTCTTGATGTTTTGTTGGTATCAAATACAAAAAAGAAATCAAAAAAATGAAGGTATTATGCATCATGTTCAAATACATGGGTGTCTCATGTTTTCTCAAAAAGTGAAAAAAAGTGAAAATTTCAATATCAGTATTTGGTCAAAATTCTCAATATCTGTTTGTACATTTTCTTTCATTTTTATTTCTCAAAATATGTCATGTCTTTGTATCTTTCATTTTGTCAAAAGGGCCCCGCCTGGAGCTTCACAGCTGAGTCCCTGCGGTTCAGTCATTGGACCGACACCCCCCTATACACCACACATATACCCACACACCCCCACCCCTTCAGATATTCAAAAATGGACCATCCCCCAAACTTCAGACCTTGATATCTTTCTTTTTCAATCACTTTTCAGAAGATACATCTCACATACAGACACATTTACACAAATACACAACTTTTTTTTTTTCCATGACTTCACAAGTTTTCATGGGTCTCAAAAAAAATCCAAAAATTTCATAAATACAATTTATGGGTCATGAAAAAATCCTTCATATAGACTTTTTGTGTCTTGATGTCTTTTGTTGGTATCAATTACAAAAGAAATCAAAAAATGAAGGTATTTCATTGTCATGTTCAACATGGGTGTCTCATGTTTTCTCAAAATGTGAAAAAATGAGAAAATTTCAATATCAGTATTTCTCAAATTTCTCAATATCTGTTTGTACATTTTCTTTCATTTTTTTTCTCAAAATATGTCTCTCTGTATCTATCATTTTGTCAAAAATGGCCGCCTGTTCGGGAGCACAGCCGAGTCCCTGCGGTTCAGTCATTGGACCGACACCCCCCTATACACACACATAACCACACACACCCCCCCCAGATATTCAAAAATGGACCATCCCCAAACTTCAGACCTTGATATCTTTCTTTTTCAATCACTTTTCAAAAGATATATCTCACATACACACACCATTTACACAAATACACAACTTTTTTTTTCCATGACTTCACATTTTCATGGGTCTCACAAAAAATCCAAAATTTTCATAAATACAATTTATGGGTCATGGAACAAAATCCTTCATAGAGACTTTTTGTGTCTCAATGTTGTTTTGTTGGTATCAATTACAAAAAAGAAATCAAAAAATGAAGGTATTATGCATCATGTTCATACATGGGTGTCTCATGTTTTCTCAAAAGTGAAAAAAGTGAAAAAATTTCAATATTGTATTTTGGTCAAATTTCTCAATATCTGTTTGTACAATTTCTTTCATTTTTTATCTCAAAATATGTCTCTCTTGTATCTTTCATTTTGTCCCCAGGCCGCCTGTTTTCTCGGAGCAGCCGAGTCCCTGCGGTTCCGTCATTGGACCGACACCCCCTATACACACACATAACCCACACCCCACCCCTGCAGATATCCAAAAATGGACCATCCCCAAACTTCAGACCTGTATTTTTCTTTTTCAATCACATTTCAAAAGATATATCTCACATACAGACAGTTTCACACAAATACAACTTTTTATTTTTCAGGACTTCACAAGTTTTCATGGGTCTCACTCAAAAATCCAAAATTTTCAAAATCTCAATTTCTTTTATATGAAAAAAGTATCAAATAGGGTTTTTGTGTCTCAATGTCTTTCAATGATATCAAATCACAAATTAAAACAAAAAAATCGCAGTTAAAATGTTCATTATCTATGTTGTACAGGGTCATTTTTGTCAAATTCAAAAAAGTCAAAAAAATCCAAAAATAGTGTCGTATTTGGTGAAATTCTCAATATCTG
>JALQSN010000690.1:0-26339 GCA_023690525.1 Holotrichia oblita | reverse complement strand
TTATTCTTGATGAAAGAGAATTTGGTGATCCAACCAAAACTGATGCGTAGTATGGATATCGGGTATTAACAAAGAAAGAAGCGAGGAAACAGACAATGTGTCCTTTGAAACGATCAGGAGATAGATAAATCCAGAAATAGAGAAAAAAAGTTGGTAATCTATTACAATGAACCGCCCACGATAATGGCTGGATATTAGTTTATTCTCAGAAAATGTTCATTATCAGTTTCTTTTTTCACCCACAATTCCATTCACTCACAATCGGTCGATTCCTTTGAGGGTGAATCGAATGAGTAAGTGCTTCAGAAATTCTTGACAAAAAAATGATCAAACTTTGACTGATCAATTTTTCAGCATGGGATGAACAATAAATGATGAGATTTTCATTCCCAAAATAAGAGATGCCTTCGATTCCAACTTCTTCAATTCGAGTTCAAGTTCCCAAGTCATGGTCAATTTTCTACCTTGAAACCTTTTTTTTACCTTCAAACTTTTTTCGACCTAAAACATTGAAAATCGTAAATTTTTTTACCTTCAACCTATTTTACCTTCCTCAGTTACTGACAAACTCCTATGAACATAGAGGAAATCTTTACGGTTTTTTCTTTTTGATTAACTTGAAACTTAAATTTCTCTGGGAATGTGAATGTATTGGTTAGAATCCAAAGCGAAATGCAGGAAAAATGAAATTTAGACCATCTTTTATTTGCCAATATAATAAACTGGCTATTTTTTTTTGTTTTCGTCTTCATGTACAGGGGTAGAGAAAGTCTTTAATTTTTAAGGGTGACGTTTTCCATTATTCCTATCAATGATTTTGGCCTCAATTTCTTGGGAGAAATCATTCGCTGAAGGACATCCTGACGTCCTTCATGATCGTATCTCAATCTTTATTACGACATTGACTATTGATTGCGTTCATGAAATGGAAAAACTGAGTGAGGTTTGAGTTGAATCATCATTCTTCAAATGTAATCGCCAGAGCTTCGAGCGAGTTTCTCCAGGCGCTCAACCCATTCGCAAAAGGTCGAATAACAGTGCATGGCCACTAATTCATACATAATTGCTGACTGCAGTTTTTAACTCCAAAAAAATTCCTGAAAGCGGGATTTTTAACCCACCGTCGTTTTTCAAACTCGGTGGGTGTAAAAATCCCTCTTTTTCAGAATTAATGGCAAAAAACATTCTAATTTTCCACGATTTTGAACAATAAATGAAAATAAATTAAAAAATGAAAATAAATGATCAAAACATAAGTTGTCCTCGGTACTTTTAACAAACCAATTCAATTACGGTTGATTAACTTTTTTGCAAATTCATTTTTTTATCTCATATAAAATAAAACAAAAAACCCAACTCAACAATAATATGACAACAATGATTAAACCTACTGTTGATGAAAAACCTTCAAAGATCTTAGCAAAAACACTTTCCAGACTTGGTATTACACCTGATTCTGGCAGAGGTTCTTATCAGAAAAATAGCAAACGTTTACGTAGTTACATCAGTGAAATCGATAATGTTCAAGAAGAATTTATTAATGAAATTGATCCTGATTTATATGAAGATAAACAAGCTGGAAGATCACATATAGAACGAAAAAGAAATAGAATATCACCAATCACAGACAATATTTCCAAAGCAGCTGAAGAATTTCATAAAAGAAAGGAAGAACATGATAGAAAACTGAAAGAGATTGATGATCAAATGACTCAATTGAGAAAACAAAGAGCAGAATTAATGAAAGATCTTCCTCAACACTTTGATGTATTCCAGAATTTTCATCAACAACATGCTGATGAATATGGAGCAGAATTCATTGATGATATTCCAGATAGAAAATACAAATCATTGAAGGAATTCATGAAGAATTCAACAGAAGATGAACAGACAATATTAGTAAATAATAAAATGAAAGAATTGAGAGAAACCAATAAAATCAGTTTCGATGGTTTAGTTGACAGAGGCAGAAACAAATTATTTCCACTATTGAAAGATTGGCTTGAGAATACTATTGGTAAATTAATCACAACTGATAGATACATTTTCCATTTTAAAGTTAGAGGTGAATGGAAAAGTAAGCCATTAACTCCAGAAACTTATCAACAATTATTAAAGAATTTCACAGAAAAGAACTTCAGAATTGACTTTGAAAATCCAGTTCCAGAATACTTTTATTCCGCAAATAATGAAGAAGATATTCCCTCATGGTCATTATTTTCTGCTATTCATATTCAACAATTAAAGAAAGTTACTGCAAATAATGATATTGGTGGTCATTTCTTTGAGTATTTAACTATTCCAGATGTTACTAGACCAATTATCAGATATCTCCAGAGATTACAAATATTCGATAAATTAACCGATGATAAGAATGAAACTAGAGAAGAACTGAATGACTGTTGTTTCATTTATGCTTTGAAAATGACTGATTTATTCGATGATGATACTCTCAATAAAATAAGATTAAGAGTGAAAGCGAAATACCTTTCTTCAAATAAGATAGAATCAATTTGTAAAGAATTCAATATTCACTGTCTAGTTCATTATATTGACGATGATGTATCTGAAAAACATAAGAACAATAAAGTTAAGATCACAAACTGGCAATAAATGTAAGCAATATTTAGGAGTTGAAAAAGATAAAGCAAAATACGTTGTTGAATTGAATTTATATCAGAAACATTATTTCATTCAAGAAAGAACTAACATTACTGAATATTATCTTGAAAATATGAGAACATTAGATCTAAATCAACATAATGTTTATTATGAAGGAGAACGATGCAGAATGGCCATTAAAAGAGATCTCACAGAGCATTAATGTCTGGAAATTTAGTTAGAAAAATGTTTGCATTAAACCTATTCAGAACAATAACTTATGAAGAATATAGTAAAGTATCAGAAATAATCTCTCCAAAAGTGAGTATGATTAATGATCTCTCATACAATCCTGACTTTTGTCTAAAATCATTTCAGCAAATTCAAGAAGAGAAAATAAAAAATGAAATCATCAGAAAATCAAAGGAAAAGCAGATGAAATCAGTCTGCGCCAAGACATGTATATTATGCAGATTTTGAAGCAGATACAACTGGAGAATATCATCGGCCATATTATTGTGTTGTTAGTCGTGAGAATAAATGTTTTCATCTTCGAGGAGAAGATTGTGCAGAACGATTATTGAAATGTTTACCGAATAATGCTCTTGTGTATTTTCATAATTTAAAGTATGATTTCTGCATGATCGCAAGATATGTTGATGGAATGGATGAACAAATTGCGAAGAATAATAAGTTGATGAGAATTAACGTTAGATATGAAAATAAAACAATAACGTTTAAAGATTCTTATTCGATAATCTCCAGTGCATTTTCCAAAGATGTTTGGCAATTATTTCCAAAGATGTTTGGATTGAAAGAGAAACATATCTGAAGCAGAATTAAAAAATTCCATACAATGAACAGTATTTTATACAAAATATTGATTCGGTTAAGATTAAAATCTTTGGCATGGAGAAAGAATTATTTCCATATAACTATTATACGCTTGATTGGGGTATTATTGCAGAAGCTGGAAAATTTGAATCAACTCCATGGACTGAAGATGAATACACACAATTTCAACACAATATCGATGTCATTGAAGGATGTCGTTTATCAGAGACCACTTTTGATATGTATAAATATTGTGGATTTTATTGTGAAAAAGATGTGGTTATTCTGAGAGATGGATTTAATAAATTTCGAGAAGGATTCTTAGCAGATTTTAAAATAGATGTTCATGATTTTATGAGCATCAGTTCCTTAGCTGATGAAGTTTTCGCAAGACAAGTTTATTATAAAAGTGATAATCTATATAAAGTTGGTGGAATAGTCAGAGACTTCATGCAACAAGCTGTACACGGAGGAAGATGTATGACAGCCTATAATAAGAAGTGGCATTCAACTGTGAATATTCAAGATTATGATGCAGTTAGTCTATATCCGTCAGCAATGGCGAGATTATATACAGTTGAAGGAATTCCGACAGTTATTTCAACACCTGAAGAACACACTTATGAATTTCTCAATAATCAGAGCGCTTATGTTGTCGAAATTGAAATCACAAAAGTCAATAAACATTATCCATTTCCACTATTAGTTTTCGAAGGAGAAGATGGAAATAATCTCAATACTGATGTTATTGACAAACCTGTTAGAACAGTTGTTGATAATATCTTTCTTGAAGATTTAATCGAATTCCAACAGATTGAATTTTCAATTATTAAAGGATATTATTGGACTGGCAAGCGTAATTATCGTATTCGGAAAATCATCAAAAAAATTTTCCAAAAACGAGCTGAATATAAGGCACAGAAAAATCCTCTAGAAATTATTTATAAATTGATTATGAATAGCACTTATGGTAAAACCATTCAAAGAGCAGTCGATTATGAAATAAAATATGTCAATGAAGAAGATTTAGATAATTATTGGTGGAAGAATTATAATAAGATTATTGAAGATACATCAGTGATTGGATCAAAGAATAAAACACATTCGATCAAGATCAGAAAATCCATTGACAATCATTTTGTTTTCTCATTGTTAGGCATTCATGTATTATCAATGTCAAAACGAATAATGAATGAAGTAATGTGTTTAGCTTATGAAAAAGGTTGTGGAATTTATTATCAAGATACTGATTCTATGCACATTACCGCTGATTCATTACCAATCTTAGAACAAGCTTTCAAAGAAAAATATGGAAGAGAATTAAGAGGCAATCAATTAGGACAATTTCACAGTGATTTTCCTGCAAAGAAGGTTGATAATGTTGAAATACCTGTGAAACATGCTGTTGAATCATATTTTATTGGTAAGAAGATGTATATTGATAAGTTACTATATGTTGATGGTTCTTTTGGATTTATGTTTCGTGGAAAAGGTTTAAAGCAACAATGTATTAAGGAAAAGGCTAAAGAATTTAATGGATTAATGGAACTATTTAAATATCTCTACAACGGTAATCCAGTTCAATTTGAACTAACAAACGGAAGTCCATGCTTCAAAATGAATAAAGATCTATCAGTTACAACACTAGATGAATTTCCACGAGTGATCAAAACATCATTGAAAGAAGGTATTGATCCATTAAGAGGTTAATTCTTTTATTTTTCTGATAATAAAATGAAAAAAAAATTACATAATTGTCGATAAGAAAGGCAAGAAATTATCTTCTGATGAAGTGATTAATGATTGGGTTGAAGAATCAGACAGAAAATTAACTGAAATAGAGTTCTACAAGTTAGTAACTAATACTAGTTCTAAACACAGAATAACTAAGAAAGATTATGATAGCTTAAAACACAACACCTTTGACGGAATCACTATTGAAAAACGCTATCAACAATATTCACAAAAACATCTTGAAAGATGGAATCCAAAAACCTTTAAGAAACAGAGAAAGAACACCTTTGAACTTATCATCGATGAACCTGATGTTAATGAACAATCATTCCTGAAGAATATTGGATTTAAATCAAAGAAGAAACAAGATTCATTATTTAAACAAAAGTTCAAGACATTACCAACTAAAAGACCAGAATATTTCATCAATTCATTTCCAGACAAACAGAATAAACAATTCTATCTACATCATGTTGCACCAAAATATTCTTACTTTATTGATCTCATGTTTTCTGGAAGATTATGTTATTTGATTGCCCTAGGAATGAATAACAGATTTCTATACGTTCAGCCAACCAATTTTATTCCATCAAAAGATGAATCATTATCAGGAACTGTCACAAGTTCACAAAGAACAGCAACGGAAATCGTAAGTGCACTTTTTAAGATGATTAAATCCGGAATGAAAGTTCGTTATTTAAAAGGTGATGGTGAAAGAGGATTCAGTGCAAATCACACTCGAGAATTCTTCAGAGCACATAATATTAAGTTTATTTCAACAATTTCAACAGGAAGCTCACATACATCAATGTCTCCACTTGATCGTGTCGTTAGAACATTGAGAGATATGGATTTCAATTCTGAACCATTTAATGAGTTCATTACTCCTGCAAGAATGCAACAATTAGCATATTATTACAATAATGCACCTCATTTAGGACTTTCAAAAATCATTGGATTTGATGTAACACCTCAACAAGTTCTAGAAAATGAAGAATTAGAAGATGAAATTATCAAAATCGTAAGACAAATGAATTATGAAGTCAGAAATTCAAGAAATTATGAAATTCCCATCGGATCTACTGTCATTTTGAAGATTAATTATGAGAAACTTGACAAAAGAAGATCAAAAATATATCCAGAAACATTCAAAGTCATTGGATTTAAAGATAATAAGGTAAAAATCAAAAGTGATATTGATGATCGAATATATTCCGTCTCTAGACATGAAATTTGTCCCATTTTATAAGGAAAAATGAAAATTATTGTTCAGACACGAGAAAAAATCAATGGGTCTTCAAAAATATCAAATAATTCTTTTAACTATTTATCCTTGACATATGAATGATAATCAAACGTTTAAAATGAAATTTTCAAACTATATTAAAAAAATTTTTTGGAAACATAATCAGTTTTCAAAAATTTCCACCCCTCGATTTTCAGCCACAAAAGCTTGACACATGCCTGGTTTTGTTTTCGTTACCTCCGGAAGAGTTTTTATTTTGATTTATTGATGAAATGAAGTGAGAGAAAAGGTAAATTTTATGAAAATAAGGTCAAAAGTGTGGGTCACACTCATTGAGAGGGAAAATGGGGTGAAAAAAGGAAAATAAGGGAAAACAAGGAAAAGAAGTCTGAATCCACTTTAAAAAGGTAAAGAAAACCCATTAAAGTTAAAGTGAAGTGAGGTGAAATTTGTGAAAATTTTTTAAATTTACAAAAACAAGTGTAAAAAAATAAGTGAAAAGGCTTCAAAAAACAAGGGAAATATAGAAAAAAATAAAATGAGAGGAAAATCTTGATTCACAAATTGATAAGAAAATTGATAAAAAGTAAATAAAGATTATTAGGTGAGAAAAATGAATTTGAAAGAAAAAAAAAGAACAAACCTTAACTTATCAACACAGAAATTCGCAAAAATGATGGGAAAACAAAGCTGATTCCAGCTTGTATCTGAAAAAATGATGAAAAATAATGTGAAAACAAAGGAGAAGCAAACCATTCATCGAAATGAAACTGCCTAAGAAAATCTAAACTGGCCATTGATTCCCAGAAAATTCTCAAAAATTAGCTAGGATTTTGATAAAAATCACAATGAGAGAAAGCAAACCTTGGTTCACTGTATTTTCCAAATTGATCAGAGACCAGATGAAGTCGACTTTGACTGATCAAATTTGGAGTAAATATTCAGAAAATGATGTGAATTTGAGTTGAAAACTGAATGTAACAAACCACTACAGAGTTCAAATCGTCGAGAAAACCTTGAACTCACAAACGTGAGTTCATTTTTTGATGAGGATAATCCATAATGGTTCACTTTTCTCACTTTCAGAATTTTTCTCATACCACAAAATTTTTCGATTTTTTTAAAAACCATTTCAAACGATGAATTATGATCTTCTTTCAAAAACTGAAGAAAATCAAAACCCGGGCCAAATCATCATTGCAAAAACGAGAGGAGTTTTATGTTGAAATCAGTTTCAACCATTCGGGCGATAATTTCATGACCGAACATTTGTCCCAGGTTTTGACAATTAAAAAAGGTAAAATTATTTGTCTTTCAAAAACAAAATATTATCAAAACCCGGGCCAAATCATCACTGCAAAAACGAGAGGAGTTTTATGTTGAAATTGGTTTCAACCATTCGGGGATTTTCTCGAAATTTCGTTTCAGTATTAATTTCATCATTGATGTTTTGATCAATCCAAACACTAATTTATGACATATCTCACTCAATTTCACCTTCAAAACCCGGGAGAAATTCGCTAACCCGAAGTTTTCTGAAACAGTTTCAGCAACAATTGATAGTAATTATGGGTAAAAACTACTTTTTGAAAATCATGTTTTATCGTAATTTTTGGAAATAATCGCTCAGAACAAATATTTTATTGATTAATACAATATTTTAATGATATTTCATTGTCGAAAATGAGATAACTGAAATTTCAATTTTATTCTCATACTTTCAACTTTTTAACAATAGGTAAATGACTGACTCCAGCGACAATCTTCGTGTTAAGAGAAGTGGATTCACTTTGAATAATGATGATGAGATTTATGAATATTGTTGTGATTTTGTGAAAGATATTATGAAAAAACATAAAGGAAAATGGTCAGACGAATTCATTGAAGAAATCACAGATCTTTATCGTCAGAGACAATTGATGACCTTGAGGAATTAATTGATGAATATTTCTTCAAAAAGCGCAAGAAAAATAATAAATCAGTTGTTATTCTTAAATAAAATGAAAATCAATAATACGTTTTCAGACTCAAATCAAAACAACGAGATTTTAATGGCTTCCAAATTTTGAAACCTGATCTTTCTAAACCACCTCAATTATGTGGCAATGGTTGGAGATATCGCTTACTCAATGGATTATATCAAAAAACATAATCTGAAACCTTGTTATTGTTTTAGTTTTTGTGAAAGATATTGTTTCAACGGTTATTTCAATCTTCAAATGAATTCATTATTAACTTTGTAAAAGTAATTAAAAATGAAATTAATCAAAGTCTATGAATATTTTGCAAAATTGACAATAATGTTTGTAAATCAGTTGTTTTCTTAAATAAAAAAATGATTACCTGAAATTAACCAAATTATTGTTTTCTCGATTTTTTGTGAATTCAAATCAATTAAAAAATATTCCAAATTCCAATGGATTATAAAAACTTGGTGAAAGTTGTTTCCAACGGTTTTTGTCATCAATTAAAACTATTTTTCAACTTTTTAATTCCGTTCTATTAACCAAATCAAAGTGATATCTTTTTCTAAATGTTGTAATTCTGATGAACCATTCAGAAATTATAGAGATTTTCGAAAAGCTGTAATCATTCAATCAATTGAAATTCCAAATTGTCAGGTTGGTGATCACTTGTTTCGAAGGATGTATGTCTGTTTCCAGATTCTGTGGATAAAAATAGGACATGTTTTTCTGGTTGTTATTGATTTCACCACAATTCATTTACCTTCAAAATCAAATTAGGTCACTGTTTTTCAACTTTTTGTTCTTCAAGCTACATTCAATTAATCCCAGATTCTGTTCAAAAATTGGAAATGGTTGTTTCAGCTAATTGTACTTCATTAAAATCAATTGAATATTCCAGATTCAATTAAACAAAATATCATGGTTTGTTTCTGATTACTGTAGTTCATTAACTTCAATTAGAAATATCCAGATTCTAACGAAATTTGGATTGAAGTTTTGATTGAATTGTACATCATTAAAATCAATTTCTATCAATATCCAGATTCAAACTTATCAAGTTTGGACAATGCATGTTTTCTCAAGATGTAAATCATTAAATTCAATCAATATTCCAAATTCAATTAAAAAATTGGGACTGATTGTTTCAAAGGTTGCCCCAAGGAATTACGAGATTGTCTCGAAGAACAAGGTGTTTTAGATAGTTTATATGATTGGGACACTCATAAAAGTTTGACAGTTTTTGATTGAGAAAAATATTTTTACATTTAATTAATTTACCACCTTAGTCAATGATATTCTGTATTCCGAAAACATGGTAAAAATCCGATTATATCCAACGTTGAAATCTAGTTTATTGATTAAGATTCTTGTGATTGGAACCCAGATTGGTAACTTTTTTCCTTTCAAACATCCAATCTGAAGTGCATGATCACCAGTTGAAATTTCAATATCGTCTTCTCCTGTTATTGATCTAATTAAATCCACTAAATCAGCGAAAGATAGAATGATTTCTCCAGTTTTATCGATAACATTATTCAATAGAACTTTATCTTGAGAAGTGAGAATCGCTAATGAAATTGATAATAATCTCTTCTCAAATGCAGTTCTCATATTTTCATCAATTTCGTGTATCGATATTGAAATCTTCGATCGGCTAAAGATTTCACTGGTGTTGAATCAGTAGTCAAACTTCGATTGATTAGAAGATTTTTTGGTGGTAATATTTTTGATGAAGTCTCGGGAATAGCGGATAAATCAGGATATTCTTTAACATTCTCATTTTTGTTAACTACCGTGACAGTATTCGTTATTGTTGGTTTCACTTCGGAACTATTTTCTGTTTTGTGATATTTTGCTGATATACTGAATGTTGACATTCTACGACAAGTGCTCGAAGCTTAAGCAAGATTTTAATAAAGATAAAAAAGTTAGATTTACTCTAATGTCTGATTCAAAATTAAAAACCGATGCTTTCCTAGCATTATTAATGAGATTGAAGAATCAAGTCAAAGAAATACAAGCAGGACAAATAATTATTGAAAAAAGAATTGAGAACTCAAGTAAAGTATTTGACACTTATGAACAATTAGAAAAATGGTTAGAAATACCGGAAAATGTTCAATCATTAGTCCCTGGAACAAGTATCTATTTTGTCGATAAATTGATTCCAGATCTATGGTGGACTGGAAAAGAATTTCAACCGATTGAAGGAGAACCAATAGATTTTTCACCATTTGTTCGAAAAGATGAAATTGAAAATATTATTCATGAAGAAGTCGATCTATCTCCATTTGTGAGAAAAGATGAAATTGAAAAGAAAATTCATGAAGAAATTGCTGAAGAAAAAGGTGTCGCTGGAGGAGTTGCATATCTCAATGAAAATGCTCAAGTTTCTAAAGAACAATTGAAAGATGTAGAAATGATTATAAATCGAGGAATATTATATCCAACGTTAGATAATAATCGGAAAATCCCAGAAGAATTCATTGATTCCAGCACATATGAATCAATCACTAATAAAGGAGCTCCATTTGGTTATGCTTCATTGGAATATGGAAGAGTTCCAGATTCACAATTACCTCTCATGGAATTGAAACAAAATAAAGGCCAATCATTAGGTTATGCTTCATTAGATATTAATGGAAAAGTTCCTTTATCACAAATGAATCTCAATGATTTAAATATTGAATTAAATCCTCAATCAATAATTCCTTCAACGACTTTACCCACTCAAATTTCGAATGGAAATGGATCAATCGGAACATCAGTTGCCTATGCAAGATCAGATCATTCACATCCTTTTTCAATTAGTAATCTAGGAATTCCTCAAGCATCTGATTCAATTCCACAAGTTATTTCCACTTCTGAAGGAAAATCTGGAACATCAAATACATTCTCCAGATCCGATCATATTCATAAATTTGATGATTCAAAATATGCTCTATCCACGAATGTAGATTCAAATTTCATTCATAAAACCAATTCAATTTGCTGAAGAGATCACTGGTGTAAAAACATTCACAGATCCAATTTGTGTATCAAGAATATTGCAGTCGGCAACGACATATTCCCCAACAACTCCTAGTTTTCATTCAATCCATTATTTCTGCTCGTTCAACAGTTGGAGGACTAGAATCGATCTTCGGCTATCTTCTGGTTGGATTATTTACAATGAAATTCGAACCAACAACACTCACAAAAGTCCCTGTAAATTGTACTGTTGAAATAAACGATATGTTTGGAACCACTTCAATCAACAATTTTTTTCACATGAAGAAAACTAATACAGGAACATATGTCATCGATCAATCAAGCCCTGTTCATGTTACTAATAATGGAAATCGTCGATTCACAATTAGTGGAGTTGTTTGGTATAGTGTGGGTTATCTTGCTGATACATCATATCCCAATTACTTCAGATTCGGTCCTGATAGAGAATGGACAAATTTCCATATTTCTGGAAAATTACATCACCAGTAGCTTTTTCTGATGATTCAACAATGAATCTCTTTGTCACCAAATCAGTTGATCCATCTATTACAAGTTATTGATATTCCATTATCAGTATCACTTATTCAGGAGGTGTTGATACATTTTATCCAGTCGGTTCAATTATGCTTCGTTATGATACAATCAATCCATCGACGTTAACTGGCTTTGAAAACACAAGTTGGACTCAAATTACAAATAGATTTTTATATGGATCAACAACTGTTGGATCAACAGGAGGTGCATCAACATATCAACTGGCAATACAGGATCAACTGTCTTACTATCGAACAAATTCCATCTCATAATCATGGAGTTGCATATCGAACAGGAGATATTGGCAGTGGAGGAACTTGGTATATGGATCCTGGTACAGCATCAACGTGGACAGGAGGAAAAGCTATAAATTATGCTGGCGGAGGTGAAGGTCACACTCATACTATTCCATCTCATTCAATAATGCCTCCATACATCACTTGCACAATCTGGCGACGAACGCTCATAAAAATAAATTATATAATTGAACAAAATTGATTATAGAATAAAATATTCATTCTTGTCAGCTCACGTCAAACCTTAGTAACAAAAATGTCCATCGGCCTCTAAGTTCAAAAGTCCACATCTCTTATGCAGTTTACTTTGAACTTTGATAATGGGCAATTCTACATGACGTTGTTTTCGTTTTTCTGGAGTTTCATTGATGATGTCATATGTTTTAGGATCTGGAATCCAATATTTTTCCTTTGTGTCTGTTTTTGTTTTGGAATTTTTGAAAGTTTCTGGATCTAAAAATATATTTATTTTTTAAATCTTTAATTTTATTCGAGGAGAGTCTAATCGTAAATTAGATGGAAGTTTCATAAATGCAGTCTTCATTGTCGATATATCATTTCCTGATTTATTTGTTAATGATTCACCAATTTTTATGCCAGTTTCGATACCTTTAGTAATAGCAGTTCCAGCTCCGGGAATTAATGTTTGAATAACTGGTGCAACTGCAGGCAGAATTTGCTTCACAACTGGAGCTACTTTTTTGAATACAGTTTTCGCTCCATCCCATATTTTCTTAAAGAAATTTCCAACTTTTTTCCAAAATAAAGGCGCTATGGTAGTTGATTTTCAAGCCTTGGCTGAAAGGGATTGATTTATATCAAAATAAAAAGTTTAGATAGTTCTCATTTTATTGATTTTTTTATCGATAGTAAAAAAAAAGAATGCACTATCATCACGCTCAAGCTGTAAATCGACAGAAAATTGGTTCAATCAGTGATGTTCTTGCTCAGAATATCATCAAAGAAGTTGCAAATGATGGAGCAAATTAGACAAATTGGAAACAAATTGATCCAGAATCTCAAATGCCATGTGGATATAATCAAGAAATAACTATTCGATTAACTGATGCAAATTATGATATTACACAAATGAATGAAACATTTTTCACAATGAATATTCATGCCACACTCAAATTCTCTGATTTATTGTGGACAACAACAACTGGATCTGACATTGGAACTGATCTTACAAAAAGCTATGTTTCTGTTTGTTGGACTCAAGAATTCATCAGATGTGATTCACGATTACACAATCTATCACAAAGGATTAACCGTCAGTAATTCTCTTCAAAACGATGCCACTATTGAATCTGCATTATCTCATGTTTTTGAAGACCGAGCATCAAAGAATAACAAAAAACATGTTCATTCTCTTTATTCCTCTATTCATAATTATGACACAAGTGCTGCTGGAGTATATATTTCATTATTTGATCTCAGAAATATTGCAGCAAAAATCGTGAATACACAATTGATATTCCATTAAATATTCCTATCACTGACATACTTCCATTCCAATCTTTCACAGAATATCCTAATAATCTATTCGGAGAATTGAAAATAAAGTTCCGAATCAATCCAAATGCTTTTGTTTTCGCGATGGTTGATCCAAATGAATCTACTCATAAATACTTTTGGTCCCATGGATATTCTTCAGATATGACTGAAGCTAGGAAATTAGAATTAACTGAAATGATTAATACTCTCCCGAAAATGAATGAATATGATCGAGGATTTTTCCAATTCGGATTAACTGGTAGAATGGCATATTTGAAATATAATTCTGGAAATTACTCAATTGATTCTAAACCACTCTCAATATCAATGACAACATATACAATCACGAAATGTTATTCAATTATTCGTGGATATAAGATGGACAAAAATGCTCATGAATTAGAGAGAAAAAGATTTGAAACTGAGAATTTCACAGTACCAGCACAAAGAATAGATATCAGTACATTTCCTCAATCAGCAACATCAACACCCTCAGAACAAGCTCAGAATATTGCTTTCATTATGTTACTGATTTCTATGTCTATTTTCCTAAATATCCCCAACAAATCACTTGCTTTGAGAATCCTATGCTCCGATAATCTCCAACTCAATACTTGTGGAAATAATTATCCAGTAAAGGCTGTGAGTACAATCGGGCCCACATTCTTTCCAAATGCAATTACAGGCTGCAGACTTAGCAGATTTTAATCTTGAAGCAACTGAGGAATATGAAGATTCATTAACAACTCCAAGAGCAAATCAAACAATGAGATTACGTCCATACACTGATTTAACTAGTTTCGTTGTAATATTTCCAGTTGAAAGAATTCTGGAGTTGGATTATTCTTTGATGGACTTGATACTGGAGGTCAAAATGTCAGTGTTGAGTTAAGAGGAAATCCACTATTTCAAGGAGCTAATGATACTTATTATGATGTCGTTGGAGATAATTCTGTGAGACCACCTCCTCCTGTACTAGCGATGTGTCAAGATACTTTCTGGATTTTCAATTCAAAGAAAGGTGGTCAATGTACTTATGAAGTGAATAAAGAATATAATGAAGCTAACCGAAACTTTCGCCAATGAAAATTAATTAAAAATATAAATAAAGAAAATATATTTTTATCTCATATAAATTCCTTTGGAATATGACTACTACTAAGCGATATTTCACAACAGATCAATTAGAATTCAATCTTCCACCAGAATTTGTCAATAGTCAGAATAAAAAATACATTGTTGTTGTTAATTGCAGATTCTTCATTAATGAGCCTGCAATAGATGATGAAATTGAGACTTTTCACAACCGAAATTCGTTACTTTACATGCAGATTTTATTCATGATAGACGAGATTTAGATTCGTTTGTAATGTTCTGCAATGAACCAATGGTAAAACGAAAGAAATATGAACAATTGAGCAGACAATCAAAAATAAAAGTATGGTTCAAGTTTATTGATGGAACACTGATGGATATGAGTAAATCTAAATTCATTCTTGAATTATTATTAATTTATTGATTTGATAAATTTATTTTTTTCTTATTTTTTCTTCTTGTTCTGAAGTGATTCCTTTTCTAGCATTAATGTCATTTTCAATATCATCCAGTTTATTCTTTTTAATGTACTTCGTCGTCCGTTCTTTCAATGATTCTAAATCAGTGCCAAATAATTTTTTCATTTCTCTTTTGATTGGAGTTTTGTATTTGATCTTCAGTTTCTCTGGATCTTTGACAAAATCATAAGTACCTCCCATTGATGATTCTAATTGTTGGAAAACTGGATCACCGGCAAATAACGGTCTGAGAAACATTTCTCCATATAATTTTCCAGCTGTTTGTATAATCTGGGCATTGTATTTCATGAATCCAAGATTATCTTTCTCATCTGAAAATTCTCCAGCAAAAATTTCACGAACCCATGATAAGAAAATCTGCCAAGGTGTCTTTGGTTTTGATGCATTTCTTAGATTTCCGAACTTTCGTAAATGTGTGATCCTTATCGCGAGATTCTCTAGTGGGATATTCATCATAATATTCTCGGTATTGTAATGCTCTTTTGTTATTTGGCATTACTTTATATCCATTAACATATTGAATTTCACCATATGGACCTTTGACAACAACATCATCTTTAATTTCATCTCCATCTAAATCTTCCATATCAACCTTATGTTTTGATAATTTTTTTGTCGTTTCAGATAATCTTCGGCGATTTTTTGATGTAAATTCTCGTATTTGTTTTATATCTTTATCATGTTTAGCAACAATATCAATTAATAATTCATTTCTTCCGAAGTTTCTCTTGTTCCTGGTTTTCGTGACTTTTTCTCCATAACTAACGATGGAGTGTATTGATGCTGCTGAAGGTGTTGAAGATGAAGATGCTGAATCACTGATGAAAGGATTAAATGTTGTCTTGACATTTGTTTTGTTTCTTTAGTTGGAGATAAAAAATCTGATTTATCTACATAACTTTCATCTTCATTCAATCTGAATTTATCAATCGATCTAACTTCCTTTTTCAATTTCCGATTCCTTAAAGACAATACATCAATGTCCTCATCATTTTCGCTATCAAATCCCATCGATTTACCACTTTTCTTTCTTCAATGTGTTTAATTAATGGATCGTCACTATGTTCTTGAATAATTTGTTTCCGTTTTCTAATTTCCTTGTATGGATTAAATGCTTGACTATTTTCATGTTCCTGAAGATATTTATATCTCTCAATGTATTTCTGCTTATCATAATCACTAAATCCACTAACGCCACGTAGAAACTTATCCCTATCATCAGATTCTTTAGCAAATATTGTTGATCGTAATTCATTGAATATTGTGTAGTCTCTCTTTCTCCAATGGTTTCCATTTTCTCTATTTCTCAAGATAATTGCTCTTAAGACTTTCGGTAATTCATCTCGAGCAAATTGGATTTCTTCAATTCCAATCATTTTATTTTGTAAAGATACGAAATGATTTTATCTTTTAATAAATAGTAAAAATGTTGAACCAGTATCCGAGAAAATCACCAATGAGTCTAACATCATTGGCGAATTCACTTATTGAAACAAACAGTTCAGAAAGATATAACTCAAGAAATACAATCTGAGATACATCCTGAGATAAATTTTCGAAGAAATTCTGTAAATTTACTAATCGGTCGAAGAGGTTCTGGAAAAACTTTCAATGTTTTCAGGGAATTAATCAAATTATCAAACTGAGAGATCATCATTATTGTCAACTAATCTATGTCACAAATAAACTCACTGATGATACTTATCATAAAATGAAGAAATTAATTAAGATTCCAATAGTGAAATGTAAATATGAAGATGCTGAAGAATGTCTTCGTCAAATAACTGAAGCTAAAGAAGATTATCAAGAAATAATGGAAAAAAATTATTCAATGATTTAGATCCAGAATATCAATCACAATTGTTTGAGACATTAGGTGTCGAAGGATTTTTCAAAAAAGTTATTCATACAGCAGTGTTATATGATGATGCAATAGAAATATTTCGAAATAGAAAATCAGCATTATTCAGAATGTTATTTGAGAATCGTCAGCCAAAAATAACATATTTTCTCTGCATACAAGATCCAATTGGATTAGATCCATCAGTAAAATCAAATATGGATTCATGTTGGATATTTGGTGGATTTTCACCACAGAAGTTCAATTATGTCTTTCAACAAATAAATTCACCAATAGATAGAGAAGAAGTTTATGAAAAATATAAAACTTTATCCATGAATCAAGCTATCATCTTCGATTATGACAGAAACGGGACTAAGATTAAGCTGCTTGAGGAGTAATCGAAATTGATTTTCTAAATTGGTTATTCGTTGCTCGAGCTCGTTTGTCTTCATTCATTATATTTTTATTTGCTTTTAATGCAATTTCTCCTTTGATCTTGGTAATAGAATATCCAGGAATCGAATATGTTTTATTGAGTTTCTGAGTTGTGAGAGAATTCATTAATTCTAAATTCTCTGAAAGATAATCAGAAAATTCTTCTTTAGTATCAAATTCAATGATGTCTGGTGAATATTTTTCAAGAACTTTGATGGGTTTTGACTTTGATTTGAAAATCTTTACCGACATTTGATTGTGATCAATAATTTTTTATCTCTGATTCTTCGAAATTGTTTTATTTGATTTGAAAATCTTTACTTCCATTTGATTAATGATAAAAATATTTAAAATAAACTGAATTTATTCATCATGGATTAATTGAAGAATGGTTTTCATCATTGTTTTCAATAATGATATTATCAGTTACAATATTTTTCTTCAGATATTTCAATAATTCTTTCTGTTCATCTGATGTTGATTTCTCCCTTTCTATTTTATTCATTTTTCGATTCTCACAGATTCGTTTCTGATTTTCACGTTGACTTGCTCCATATTCTGCATCAGATAAAATCTTCGGTCTTCCTCGTTTTTTCTTTGTTGTTTTTTCTATTTCAATTGAGTTGTCCATTTTATAATAATTAAAAATTAAAAATAAATAGTTATTATTTAAAATATTCTTAAGGGAAATTTGTCCAGTGAATATAATGTTTTCAAATCTGTGTCATAAGAAACTAATTCAGGAGTGGATTTATTTTTCTGAAATTGACAAGTGATTTTGCTCTTATCAAATATATATCGTTTTGGATATTTTGGTGAAGATAAGTATTCTTCATTTCCATCTTTTTTCACGAAATATGTTTTCTCAAGTTGAAATTTCATTGGTGAGAGCCATTTAATTTTGAAATAAATGATTGGAGAAGTGTTTGTCCAAAATTCTTTCATTTTATCAATATATTCCTCGAATGTTGGGTATTGTATTTTCGCTTTCGAAATATTTTCAACTTTATTTTCTTCGATTGTTGTCATTTGAGTGTATTTTATTAATAATTAAAAAGTTGAATTAATTGTTTTTAAATTGAAATTATTTTGAAATAAAAATATTTAATCACTGATAATAATTATTTTCTTTTTCATCTTCAACTGTTCTCCAAATTGATTCACCATCACTATCGACAATATCATCTCCAGAATCATCATCAAATTCTATTTTCTGATGTTGTACATTCATGAAATTTAATAAGAGTTTGCTGTTCTTTTGAAATGTTGCTTTTCCTGGGATTGGTTCAACATCACGATCTAATAACACTTTTTGAATCATAATTGAAGGGATTTTTGTTTGAACATTATCTATTTCACTGATGTAACTACGTAAACGTTTGCTATTTTTCTGATAAGAACCTCTGCCAGAATCAGGTGTAATACCAAGTCTGGAAAGGGTTTTTGCTAAGATCTTTGAAGGTTTTTCATCAACAGGTTTTAATCATTGTTGTCATATTCCGGTTAGTTGGGTTTTTTGTTTTATTTTATATGAGATAAAAAAATGAATTTGCAAAAAAGTTAATCAACCGTAATTGTTATTGGTTTGTTAAAAGTACCGAGGACAACTTATGTTTTGATCATTAATTTTCATTTATTTTATTTTTTTTTCATTTATTGTTCAAAATCTGTGAAAATTAGAATGTTTTTGCATTAATTTCTGAAAAGAGGGATTTTTACACCCACGAGTTTGAAAAACGAAGGTGGGTTAAAAATCCCGCTTTTCTATTCTTTGTTGAACCATTGAATGTTCACATGCTGAGCGATAGTGATGGACAGATCACAAGCATTCAAAGGGACTCCCGTGCATATCTCAATGCGCTCCAAAGAATGAGCTTTGGGCCTCGATTCCTGAAAGGAGATAGTGAACGATCATTCAACAGCAAGGAAGCACAAAAGTATTACCAACGTCAGAATATTACGTTCATACCAGTTGTGACGAAAGGGAGTTTCCACACATCCTTGACGATTGTTGACAGAGTCATCAGAACAATTCGCGACATGGCATTTCACATCACTCGCTTACGACAGCTAGCGAACTCGATTCCAATCAATGATCGGCAGATTGATCCTCCCCTGATGCATCAAATTGTTCACAATTACAATCATGCTCCTCATCTTGGTTTGAGCAAGATTCTTGGTTTCGATGTCAGTCCAAATGATGTCCAGAAAGATCATGAACTGGAAGCATTTCTAATCAGAAAAATTCGACAAGCCAACCTATCAGGACAGTTACAACCCGATTACTTCATACCTGTTGGTACATTGGTGAAGGTGTATCAACCGAAAGAGTCATTGATGAAGAGAAGGATGGTTGTGAAAATGAATTGTTCAGAGTTGTCGAACGAAAGGGACCGAAGTATCTCGTAACAGGTGTTTCGACTGGTGATGAATTGATCGTTCCAAGATTTGCATTATTTTGTGTTTGAATTCTATTTTTTAACCTTTGATAAATGGACTCTGCAGATCAAAATTCCGAATCTTGTGTGCAAGTTGAAGGAGCAATTCCAACTCATCCAACCGCTAAACCAGGACGAGGAAGACCACGTAAATATGCAACTCCAGAGGAAGCAAAGGAAGCTCAACGTCAGAAACAGAAAGAATGGAGAGAACGAAGGAAACATCTGTTGAAACAACAACTTGAACTTGATGATGAAATCGTCTCTCATCGCGCTGAACGTATCTTGAAGATACTGTTGAAGAAAAAGGAAGGAAGAGTTCATTGAGAGACGGAGGAATTCGGAAGTTGGGTGTTTGGTTGTGCGATGCAACACTTGAAGAAAGTAGGACATTGTACTTTGAAAGATGGACCACGATCGGACGATGGTTGTTGTTTGGTTGTTTTCATGAATCAAGTGAGTAAACTAACATTTTTGCTCCATTCAAATGTCAGTGAAAGTCTTTCAAAGCAAGAGACAACCAAGCAAGACATCAACTCCATTTGAAATAAAGGTAATCGAAAAATACAATCCCGAAGTCATCGAATTCGACACGAAAGAAGAGTTCACACAGTATCTGAGTGAACATTTTGAGGAGTTGGATGCAATGACCACAGTGAAACTCAACAAAACTTATCGAATCAATGGATACAAGATCACAAAGCCGAAGAATAAGGAGACGGGAAAGAGTGAGTTTTGTTTGAAACAAGACACTCAACATGTGGAGAGGGAAGATCCAGTGATGATAGACATCCAGCGACTTGAACGGAAGATTGATCTAATCTTACAACTATTCAATTCGAGCTCGGACTCTTAGTCCTCAAGTACCTTCAGTTGTGTACCTGTTCTATTATAGATGAAGATTAGAGCTTGGTTCATTGTGAGACTCTGATATCTTTCCAACATTTCGTCTCGATCAATTGGTGAACTCACCTGCTGATATAAGGAATTGAATTTCTGTCGATTGAATCCTCCAAAGACCCAACATGCATCTAAGTTAGCTTTCACACTCGCATCAAGTTGGAATGGATCTTGCAGACAAAGAAAGTAAGTGATCTTCGGTTGACGATTCTCGAACAACATTCTGTATAGAGTTTTCTTTTTGTTTCGGAAGATCTCAGCACAATCATCGTAGAGAACAGCTGTGTGTAGAATAGGTTTTGAGAAATCATGAACTCCAAGTGTGTCAAGTAGTTCTCTTGCATATTGATCTTCAAGTTGATTCCACAGTTTCTTTCGAACGATCTCATGATAGTCTTCTTTAGCTTCAATGATTCTAGTCAAACACTCTTCGGCATCTTCATAACGCACTTTGATAATTGGGAGCTTGATGAGTTTCTTCGAGTGCAGGAAGGTATCATCCGACAGCTTATTCGTGACATAGATGAGTTGACTGTAACATCCATTGTCCATAAGCTGACTTAACTTGATCATCTCCCTGAATACATTATATGTCTTACCGCTTCCTCTTCTTCCAATCAGCAAGTTGATTGAGTTTCTCTTGAAAGAATCTCCGGATGAATCTCTGATTGAATCTCCTGACTGATATCGCGACGACTTATTGTGGATAGCAATCGTTGAACATGTGACGATAAGAGACATTTTTCAGATGTAAAAGATTCATGCCTCAAAAGAAAACTCAGCAGATTGCTGCACCTAAGAAGCAAAGGAAACAACCTCACTCAGCACCTAAACCGAAACAATGGTGGAAGCTCTGAATGAAGATGAGAGAAGAATGCTTGAAGAGGTGAGAACCACAGGTTCCAAATTTGAAAGAATCGATCAAATCAAAGAAGTATCTTTACGATTTCCATTCTGCCTTGTTTCCAACTGAGAACGATGATGTTGATTCTACGACAACGATGGTTCCAAGTGATGCAAAATTTTACCAAGATGGAAAGAACGACATGGATTCTACTTCGACACCTGGACCATCACTACGTCAGTCAAGCTTTTCGATTCCGTCTGATGACAGCAGCGCACCAGACTATCGATCCTTTGATTCTCCAATCAAGAGTAATGCATTTCAATTGCCTGCTCCAACTCAGGAGCAATTACGATATTTCTGTCAAGGTGCTTCTTCATCGTCGACACCATCTGCTACTCCTTGGAGTAGTGATGATTTCCCAGATGGAGCAAAGCATTATTTCGATAAACCTGTGAAACCAAAACAAGCTCCAAAACGAACTACATTAAATCTCAAATGTCAGAACCAAGACCGCCGAAACAACATTCTGCTGTCCGTCAAAACAAGATCAGATGCTCTATGATCTGTTTGCTAAGGAAGATGTCAATGTTACTCAGAATCGAGAACTCCTCACCAGCAAGTGCTCAAGATTGGATTGATCGTCATGGACTGTCAGATCATCTCACTGCATCTGTTGAACATGAAGGTACGTATCCTGACATCATCATCAAAGACAAAGCGAATAATATCATCTTTGTCAATGGTTACAAGATTCGCTCTCATGGACTCACTGATAGACATGTTGCATTCTACACTGACAATCCAATCAAAATGGATCGAATCAAGTCAGGAACTACAATGCAGAGTTACACTGAGAAATATCGAAAGCTCGAGAGAAAACTCTGTTCAACGTTTTACTTATTGGGTTCGACAAGCAATTAAAGCTGCTTATCCGAATTGGGTCATTCACAATGGAAAACAAGTCAGTGGTAAACTTGTTAACACCGCAATTCAAAAGACTTCAGGAACGCTGTGGAATGAATTTGTTAAACGACCTCTTCTTCGATTAGAGCCGGAATTTGTTCAGCTGGAAAACACTTCTTTCGGTGGGAAATATCCTCTTGATACTGATCCAAGAGGTATCTTGAAGAAAAATGCTGCACAAATCAGTCGAGCAATTAACAACACTTTCTTCTGATCCTGACAATTCGAAAGCTAAATTTCAGGGTGCGATCAATAAGTGGGCTGTTCAAGAATTCAATCATCTTCTTGAAGGACTCATTGCTGAAAATGGAGAAGGAAGCTACGTGAAAGCGGAGGTAAGACTGTTACAGTTAGATGACTTCAACGTGAGCCACGCTCAGAATATTAAGAGCAACGAACTTTGACTTGCTCATGTCCATCATTGTTCCATCGATGTACTTTGAACCAGAGCTTGACTTCTTATGGGTTGATCGCGAGGTTTTTTGGGCAAAGGCCAACATGTTATAAGATATGAAAGAATTGCTCGTATCATTTCGTTCCTCGGTGATCATTTCAGCTCATTCAAGCGGCTTTTGTCAAGTTCAACCCATAAAAATTAAAGACTTGCTACCCCCTATATTTGAACCAGATCTTGACTTTGGATTGTCGAGTAAGTTGATTTTTCCTTTTCATCAACGGTTCATTGCAGAACATTACAAACGAATCTAGATCTCTTCGATCGTGGATGAAGTCAGCATGAAGTGTAATGAATTTTGGAGTGTGAAAAGTCTCGATCTCGTCATCGATGGATGGCTCATTGATGAAGAACCTACATCCGACTACGACAATGTATTTTTGATTCTTGCTGTTGACGAATTCAGAGGAAGACTGAACTCAAGTTTGTCAGTTGTGAAATAGCGTTTGATGATGTCACCGTTCATTTCATTGCTGCAAAAATACTCAGTTGATTGTTCTCTTATAAGGACTTAACTACTTCATTGAACTCTTTGTTCACTTCATATGTACATTGTCCACCTCTCTTTGAATTGAAGATCCAGAAAGTGTCTTGAACCATTGCCAATACTGATGGAGGAGGTCTGACAGATCCATCACCAACAACATCGTAATACGTGTCATTCACACCTTGATAAATTGGATTTCCTCTGATTTCAACACTTTCACATTCTGACCTTTGGTATCTAATCCATCGAAGTACAATCCTGTTCCAGAACTACGTTCAACTGGAAATATCGCGACAAAACTTGTCAGATCAGTGCATGGACGTAATCTAGTTGTCAGAGTAGCTCGCGGAGTCGAGAGTGAATCTTCAAATTCCTCTGTCGCTTCCAAGTTGAAGCTTGATAGATCTGCTGCTTGAAGTTGCATTTGGAAGAAGGCTGGATCAATTGTGCTCACAGCTCTCTCTGGATAATTGTTGCCACATGTATTGAGTTGAAGGTTTTGAAGCATTGGATTCTCGAAGCAAGTGATTTGTTGAGGGTATTTCGGAAAATAGACCATGAAATCAGTCACATAATGAAGTGCGATATTCTGTGAAGTCTTCAGAGCTGTTGATGTTGTTGAAGTGGGGAACGTACTGATATCAATTCTCTGAGCCGGAACAACAAAACGGTTCAGTCTCATATCTGATCCTCTTTGTTCGTGAGCAGTCTTATCCATCTTGAATCCACGAATAATGGTTGAACATTTCGTAATGGTGTATGTAGACATTGTAATGGATAGTGGTTTCGAGTCAATCGAATATTCACCTACATCATATCGGAGATAAGCCATTCTACCAGTCAATCCAAACTGAAAGAATCCACGATCATATTCACTCATTTTCGGCAGGTGATTGATCATGTCAGTTAGCTCTTGCTTCTTTGCTGTTGTCAGTTCAGGTGAATATCCGTGTGACCAGAAATATTTATGAGTAGATTCATTGGGATCAACCATAGCGAATACAAAGGCATTAGGGTTAATGCGGAACTTGATTTTCAACTCACCAAAGAGATTGTTTGGATACTCTGTGAAAGCTTGGAATGGAAGCAAATCAGTAATTGGAATGTTCAGAGGGATGTCAACTTGGTATTCACGATTTGTGGCCATGATGTTGCGAAGATCGAAGAGTGAGATATAGACACCGGCAGCGCTTGTATCATAAGAGTGAATTGAGCTGTAGAGAGAGTGAACATGCTTCTTGTTATTCTTCGATGCCCGATCTTCAACAACATGAGTCAATGCAGATTCAATTGATGCATCATTTTGGAGAGAGTTACTGATGGTGAGACCTCTGTGATAGATGGTGTAATCATGAAGAACATCCGATGAATTCTTCAACCCAACAAAGAGGAAGATACTTTTTCTTGAAGATCAGTTCCGATATCAGTACCAGTAGTTACCGTCCACATGAGATCTGAGAACTTGAGGTTGCTTTAATTGTCAAGGTGATGAAGGTTTCGTTCATTTGTGTGATTTCGAAATCGGCATCAGTCAATCGTATCGTTATTTCTTGATTGTAGCCAGCCGGCATCTGTGATTCTGGGTCGATTTCCTTCCAATTCGTGAAGTTAGCTCCATCATTTGTGACTTCTTTGATGATGTTCTGAGCAAGGACATCGCTGATTGAGCCAATACGTTGACGAGAGGATGCTTGTGCAAGGATTGTAGTGCATGGTTTAACTACAGGTAAAAAACTTGTTGTGATTCATCAACTGCCTTTTACTGTCATGTAAAGAACACTCGATGACGGCTGGTTTCTGGAAAAAATTGGAAACTTCTTCAAGAAGGTGTGGGATGGAGTAAAGAAGGTCTTCAAGAAAGTAGCTCCCGTTGTGAAAACGATCTTGCCAGCGGTATCGCCCTTGATTCAGAAACTCATTCCCGGAGCTGGAACTGCAATCACGAAAGGGATCGAAACTGATTAAAGATCGGTGAATCGTTAACGAATGGAACGAACGATTCATTATCATCGATGAGCAATATCTCAGCTTCAGGGTCTTCGTTCATTAGACCGCAACTCGATTCTCCACGAATCAGACAAAAATTGTAAGCAGGATGCAGTTATTTTTGAATGCTAGAATGACCCATTAAGCAGTTCTTCGGGATGAACACCGTCAAATAAGGAGGCATTATTGAGTGAGATGGAATGGTGTGAGTATGACCTTCACCTTCACCAGTATAATTTATTGCTTTTCCTCCTGTCCACGTTGATGCTGTTCCAGGATCCATATACCAAGTTCCTCCACTGCCAATATCTCCTGTTCGATATGCCACTCCATGATTATGAGATGGAATTTGACTTATCGAAAGTACTGTTGATCCTGATGTTTGTTCAGCTATTGTTGAAGATCCTCCTGTTGTTCCAACACTTGTTGATCCATATAGAAATCTTCCAGTAATTTGAGTCCAGGAATGTTCCTTCAAAACCTTGTAGATTTCCCGGATTGATTGTATCATAACGAAGCATGATTGAACCGACTGGATAAAAGGTATCAACGCCTCCTGAATACGAGAGGTTTGATACGACTATCTCTTACTTCACCTATTCTGGACAACAGCTTTGTTGACAATGAGATTCATTGTTGAGTCGCTCGAGAAAGCTACTGGTGATGTAATTTTCGCAGAAATATGGAAATTTGTCCATCTTTTTGAATGATT
>JALQSN010000689.1:0-26377 GCA_023690525.1 Holotrichia oblita | reverse complement strand
AATGGCAAGCCGCAAATGTCCTTCATTTTGTGCGTTATTTGTTGTTGATTTATAAGGTTTAATTCCCATTATTTACCTTACATTATTAGAATAACTCAAAAATTTTTTTGTGTCAAATTGTCGTTGTTGCGGCTTGATTTTCTCTTATCTCGAATTGAGCGGAGCGGGAATTGCCTTGCGCTTGATTGTTGACTGTTATTATTTACCAGTCGAGCGGGGCGGGGTAGTTTTGGGATTTTATTTTTTCTTGCCGCTTTCTTGCCGCGGGGGAGAAAACTCCCCGCAATGGATTTTTTCAAATTACGGTTGCTTACGTCCGTTTACGGTGTTTACGGCGGGAGCTTATTTTTTATTGCTCTTGTTACGTTCTCTTGCGGTTGCGCCGCCATTCGCCGCCTGCGGCGGCTCTGACGGCTTACCGATAATACAAGAGGGGCAATAGCGGAGCGGGCGGCTTGCGGGATAAAAAAAAGCACAAGCGGCTTGTTACGGCGGCTTGTGCTTGTGGCGGCTTATTGCCCTTTATTTGCCCTCTAAAAAATCCAATAGGAGCGGGAGCGGCGGGTCTTTCTCGTTTAGCGGCTCATGGCAATGATAGCAATACATAGCGGTTTCATTGTTTTCTTTGCCGCATTGCTTACAAATTATAACATCTGCCATAATATCCCGCCTTTCTTTGTATTAAGTAAACCTGTATTGTCTAACCTTTTCTTTGAGGATAGTTCTATCCCACAACTCAACATCATTAGCTTGCGCTAATTTCTTTGCGCCTGACGTAAACTCATTGTTGGTTATTACCATTATTTTATCAACTTTATAAAAATCCTTGCCAGCCTACTACCTTCTTGAACTGCACTATTGCCAACTGTTCCTTAATACGTTTTGCCTGTATTCCTATGCTTGTGTATTTCTTTTTGCAATTACATCTATGCCTTGGTCACCTGAATGTTTTGTTACTTCCGTTTTATATCCCATTTTTAAATAGCTTTGCTATGTACACTTTTCAAACTCTGCGCCGTCCATTCCGTCTATATCGTCTAATACTAAAACTCCCTTTTAAATTGGTGTCAATGTATGTAAATATTACACCTTTGAATTTTCATATAAAGCGTATGCAGTTTTTGTGGTTGGTCTAGATTGCCGTTCATACCAACGGCTTTCTCGTTTTTCATACTCTGCAATATCGGCGCGGCTCGCTCAAGATATTCGATAGCTGTGTTAAACTTCTTCGGCTAAACTCCTTGCCAAGTTTGGCACTGATTTCTTTAGCCGTCATAGGTTTGGTAGACAACACTCCCAAGATTTCTCTGGCGTTTTCAATGGTCGTATAAGGAACCTTATATTTTATTGCTTGTGCTTTTGTGTGTCTTTCCTGCGCTTCTTTTAATTGCTGTTCTCGTTCTTCACGTTGTTGCTGTTCTCGCTGTTCTCGTTCTTCACGTTGTTGCCTTTCTAAATCTGCTCGTTGCCTTTCGAGTTCCGCTTGTTCTCTTGCTTTTCGTTCTTCAACCTGTTTTTCATATTCTTCAATGGATAGCACATCTGGCAATAGCTTTATGCCCGCCTGGGTACATACTTTTCTTGCCTTTTTTTCCGAAACACATATTTCTAATCCAAAATGAAAATCTCCCCTTGCTAACTTTTCTGCCATGTTCTTTTGCTTCAACCATCGTAAGATTTGAAATGCTCTTCAAGGCATTCGCTCTCATTTCATCTCTACCAAACGGAAGATACTTTTTCTCTTGTAGAGGAATAAACAATTTACCAGTAACTTTATTTGCAGTCCCAAGGTTAATCTTTTTCTTTTGTGCTGACCTATACGCATTAACACCGATTATAGTAATCATTACAAAAAGAACAATGAAGCTAATAAAGGCAACCCATATGTTTTTAATAGCATAACCACCCCAAATGCGGGCAAAAATGCTAGGGCACTCATTAAGCCTGTTACAAAATATGGGAGTTTCCATTTAACCAATATACGCTGTATATAATACTACTCCAAACAATTACCATGCAAAACTAAAGTTTCCAAACAATTTATCTCACACCGCTCCTTGTCGTTCCCTTGTTACCACTGGCATTTATTCTACCACAAAACGACAAGAAAAATCAAAGTGCTTTTACGTTTTCCCCGCCCTGCGCCGCAATGCCCCTACAAGCGGTTTTAACGCCCCTACAATCCATTTTGGCGGCGGAGCGGGAAAAATTACCCGCCGCCCACAAAAGCGGCTTAAATCGAAAAATAGCCTTGATACTTCTAACACGCATAGAAAAGCGCAAGCGGTCTTCTTGTTCCCGCTTGCGCTTGTTTTTGTTCATAAGCCGTTTATGCGGTCATACATTGACGGCTTTTTCTCTTTCGCTGGCGGGGCAAGTTCTGGCATGAAACGCCTTACAAACTCATTGCGGATTTCAATAAATGTCATTTTGCGCGGCTTGCCGCTCTTGTTTGGCGGCATTTCCTTATTTGCAAGTTCTTTTAACCACTCAACCGCCCAATTTCCCTCATTTTGAACATAGGCTATTATGTAGTCAAGATTTATTTCTTTAATGTCGTTCGGCTTTTCCATTGTTTACCACTCCCTGCATACAGATTTTTGTATATCTATATGGCGCGGAGCGGGAATTTATTACTTTTATTATGCCGCTTGTATGCCCTCTAAAACTCGTTGAATACAACCTTGTCAATAACTACCTCGTTAAAATAGCCGCCCTCTGCCTTTTCGCTGTGTATTACAATTCGCTTGATGAACTTCTGCAAAAATGCTTGCCGTTGCTCGTTATTGAGTGCCGCCCAATTCTCGCGGAAGTTAGTTATAATATCGGCGGGGGTAAAAGTAACATCTTGCGCCGCTTGCGCGTTCTCTAACAATTCAAACGCGCTTGTAATTCGCCGCGCCGCTCGTTGCTTAGTTTTACCATTCCTTGATAGGTTTCAAAATCAATCGTATTGCTTACAAATAGGCTCATTATTTCCTCTGTTTTCTTTTCTATCTGCCGTACCTCGGCGGCTATTGCCGTTATTTCCTCGCCGTTGTCTTGTGTTGTGGCGGCTTGCGGCTTATTGCTAAACGTGCTTAAATCCTCAATATTAGTTATGTATTGCTCAAATGCCGCTTCTACTTTCTTATGTGAATTAGTTGTACCCTTGCAACAATCTTGATTTATTCTCATGCCGCCATATGATGAAAAGGTATTGCCTTTTCTGTGTAGCCAATGTGTTGAATACTTGCCGCCGCATATATTACAATACAGCAAGCCGCAAAAATATACCTCGCTTCTCGGCTGTTTTGTCCTTGATACTCGCTTAACCTTGCTTATTTTGTCTTGTACTTGATAATAGGTATTTTCATCAATAATCGGCTCGTGGTGTCCGTCTGCTTCAAAATAGCGGGTTGCGTCCTCTATTCCATAGCGTACCTTGCCTACATAGTTAGGGTTTGTTAATATCTGCTTGATTGTTGTTGCTAACCATTGCCCGCCCTTTTTGGTCGGTACTTTTTCGGCGGTTAGGGTGTCGGCTATTTGCGTGTAGTTATAATCGTTATGCAAATACATTTCAAATATCCGCTTAACCGTTGCCGCTTCGCTTTCGTCTATTTCTTGTATCTTGTTGCCGTTTTCCCTGTGATAACCAAAAGACTGCATATAGTTACATATAACATAGCCCTCTTTTGCTTTGCGCTCTACTCCTAACCGTACACGCTCGGCAAGGTTTTCCCTCTCAAACTCCGCGAATATGCCGACAATTTTTAGAAACATTCTGCCTGTTGCGCTACTTGTGTCAATGCTTTCTTGCAAGGAATTAAACGCGCAATGATGATTATTGAATAACTCCACTAACTCTATAAGGTTCTTTGTTGAGCGTGTCAAGCGGTCTATTTTGTAAACCAATACATTGTTAATCTTTGCCGCTTGTTACATCTGCAATCATTTGTTTTATTGCGGGTCTGCCGTCAATATCCTTGCCGCTTATGCCCTCATCAGCGTAAACGGTGTAAATATTCCAGTCTTTAAGTGTTGCGTATGCCCTTAACTTTTCCTCTTGCGCTCTGATTGAATACCCCTCTTTTGCTTGTTCCTCTGTGCTTACTCGTACATAAATACCTGTGCTAACCATTTATACCGCCCCTATCCTTTTGATAAGGCGGTTTTTGTTGTTGCTCCTTGTCGGCGGCTATCTTTGGTATGGAAGTGTTAAGAAAGAATTTAATCATTTCCCTTTGTAAATTCTGTGGTAAAATGATTTTGTTCGTTTCGTTCTTCTTTTCCATTCGCTCACCTCATACAATACTTATTATAGTTAATTGTATGAGGTTGATTGCCGAAAATGCCTGTGGGACAAGGCTTTGCGCTGGTATTATTTTTTCACGATGTTGCTTCCGTCCCAGATATGGGTGGTAACCGCTCCGTTTACGGTCTTGCTCAACCTCAACCCATCCGCCTTATACTTATAACTAGCCGAACCCTTCTCGTTCGCCGTACTCTTAAGGCGGTTAAACGCGTCAAACTCATTCAGCTCGAAAACCGCTGTATCAGCAGTATTTCCCAGAGAAACAATCCCTACCACCGTCATTGGCTGGCCGCTTACCGGATTTATCATGCTTTGCAGTTTGCTTATCTGATTCCCGTTTTTGTCGTACTGATATTCATTAAGTGTAGTCTGATTTCCTTTCACAGTCGAATCGGAAAGAAGCCGATTGTTTAAGTCGTAGTTATATGTTGTAGTAGCCGACGTATTCCCAAGACTTCCGCCGCTCGTCACGACTCCCATGGTTCTTCTGTTTCCGGCTGTATCATAGGTATAGGTTTTTGTTGTATTGCCTATTGTGTCCACTTCCGCTTCGGATATAAGCCTACCAGGCCCATTATATACATATTTGTGTGGTAAACTATGCTGTTAGCTTCTACTTCATTCTTTTTATTCTTATCATTCCATGATGTTATTTCATTTGTATCTAAATTAAGCTGATTTAATGTTCCTTTATTTAATTCTCGATAGATAACAATATTATCTTGTATATTCATAAGTTCGGTGGGCGCAGTGATGGATTCTGGAAACTGCGGCGTGATCAAGTTATCTGATTTATCGGTTATATTAAATCTCATAATCTTTTGTTCGCTAACGTTATAGAATACATTGTCTTTATATACACAAAACCAAGTCATAGGCTTCCCATCTTCAATCACTTCTTTATTGTTGCCATCTAAATCGATTTTGAACAAAGTTTGTTTCCCATCATGAGGAGAAAGATAATATATATTATCTTTCTCAATTTGCATTTGATTAATATTGTCTTCAGATAAAACCTTCAAATCAGTTCCATCAAAATTCATGGTATATAAATTAGTAAACGACGAGCCAGTATCTCCTATGGTGTACAACAAGTCGCCGTATGCGTATAAAAAGGCTACTTCAATATCGCTTATTTTTTCAATATAGTTTCCATCTGTATCCATTTTATATATTTTATTATCGTCGGCATTAATATAATAAATCCAGTTGTCAATTACATTTAAATATAGGCAAAGATTATTGCTTAATTCGGTTTTTTTGCCACTGAAACTTAATTTATTTAATGAACTCCTTTGTTCCTTAAATGATATATAATAAACATTTGAATCATCATAAGTGACAAGTCCAAAAGTAAGCATAAATAAGTTGCCTATATTATTGCCTATGTTTTGTGGCTTCGACACTACAATTCCTAGGTGTTGATTATTGCATGATGTTAGCATCACAATAAACGTCAGCACAAAAAAGATTGATTTGAATAAAATACGTTTAGGTGTATTAAATAACTCTTGAAATTTGCTCAACATGTTAACTATCCCCTGCTTTCATCGGATTAAGATTATTACTAAAATAAACGTGCCATATTTTACCTAAAGAAATTGTTAATGAAATCATCCAAAGTCCAATATTTAAGGAAAGAATAACTATTTAATTGATGGACTTTGGACAACTTCATATTTAACAGTTTTTTCTGCTACAATTAATGATGAATTAGGATTGGAGGCATTGACGTAAGTTTAATAATACTGACCATAAGGGCGTGTTGAAAAATAGCAATTTGACAAAAAAAGTGATATAATAATAAGAAAACGCATAGGTGAAAAAAATGAATGATAATCAAATTGAGATGGTCAATATAGAGACATTAGTGTCAAAAGAGCATACATACCGAAAACTAAAGGGACTAATAGATTTCAAAAAAATAACAAAGGCAGTCAGAATCAGAAAAAAGAACTTGGAGCGACAGGATACACAACAATTAGGCTCATAATGTGTCTTATTCTTCAATTCATGGAAAATTTATCTGACCGGGAATTTGAAAGATTTATGGCTGAAAACCTTGCCGGGAAATGGTTCTGTAATTTTAGTTTAACAGAGAAAACACCGGATTACAGCACATTTTGCAAATTTAGGAATAAGCTTGGAACAGATGAAATAGAGCAAATATTTAATGCCGTAAGGAGAACTAAAAGCCAAAGGATACTTGGCCAGAAGTATTCACTTTTATTGATGCTACAGCTTTAATCAGTAAACTTTCCATGTGGGAAGAACGGGATAAAGCGATTTCTGATGGATATGAAAAATTTAATAACAGAAGTCATCGAAAAATATTCCAAAGACAAAGACGTACGAATTGGGGCAAAAAGCAAGACCAAATTCTGGTTTGGCTTTAAAAAGCATGTTTCAGTTGATATGCAAAGCGGTATGATTAATAAAGTCAAGGTCACAAAAGCCAACATGACTGATGCTGACGGCACAATATGTCTGTCCCGACAGTGGAGCTGTCACGGCAGACAAAGGATATATCCCTGCAATTGGCGTAATCAAGGCAAGAGGTTGCCACCCTATGGTTATCTTGAAAAACAATATGAAAGATAAAAACAAGGACAAAGACAGATGGATTTCGGATTGCGTTCCCCTTATGAACGAACCTTTTCTAAGCAGGAAAAACGAGTTCGCTACAAAGGCACACTTAAAAATCAAGCAGCAGAATTTCTATATGCTATCGCCTATAATTTTAGGCGACTTTTAGTGTTGGATTCAGAGATTCAAAACAGTTAATCACAATATATGGGATTAATTAACCCAAATGGCGGACGTTATCCCCAAAACACCGTAAAAAACCTTCTTTGTCCACATATAAGAGAATAATTTGGGGACGAATTTTTGTCAATTTCAGTCTTTTGGATACGTGAGTAGTTTTTTTATATTAATCAACACGCCCCATAATCAAATGTTCCTACAATACGACCCTCGCAATCAGCATAATTATCATAATAATTCTCGACGGAATATGTAGTATCACTATACCAAGGAGAAGACAGCGACCGATTGGCGAATAGTATAAATGGACTTCTATTTTTCAAGCGAGCTTCAAAAGTTGCATCTACATACTTACTTCCGACAAATCCTGCTGCTATGGCGGCAACTATGTCCTGGCCATCTGAATTCGGGTCTAATTGGCCTACAATGTTCCAAAATGTTGGATTTTCGTACGCTAATCTTGCTAACGCAAGGGGAATATAAATACGGCTCAATTCCCTCTGTCGATACCAGTGAAATTCATTATAGCTATATGTACCACCTTTAGTTCCTATATCATAAGAAAGAGTTTTAACTAAATCACCGGTTAAGTCAACCATGTTCTGCATATTAATTAGGGAGTGTAAAAAGTTTTCTGTAAATCGAAACTTCCATGAAAATAGATAGTAAAATTTTAACACTAAAGCAGAAGTAAATCAAATGGTTTTTCTTTATCACTGCAAAGCCTCAGAAGTCGTAGAGTTATGAGGCTTTGCAGTGATTTCGTGTTAAAATCTGTCATCGAAAATTATAGAAAACTCGCCATAAATCTGTCCCCAGTTTCGGATTTTACGCATATTGACGAGGAACGCTCCGCCGCTGTTGGTATTATCACACGTATCATCAGGCAAAACCTGTAAACTGTCAGGAATTACCTAAAATCTCCTTGACAATGTATCAATATTACGATATAATATGACTATAATCATTAAGGGAGGCGGTATCATGCCGACAATCAAACCATCATCAACTTTGAGAAACAATTACAACGAAATATCGGAGCTGTGCCACAAATATAACGAAGCTGTATTTATCACAAAAAACGGCGAAGGCGACCTTGCGGTTATGAGCATAGATACTTATGAAAAACTGACAGGACGGTACGAGTTGTATAAACTGCTCGACGAGGGCTTGGACGATGTGAAAAACAACAGGACGCTGCCTGTTTCAAGCTTTAGGCAAATTAGAGAAGGTGTTCGCTCTTGAACCGTTATGAAATTGAAATAACGCAAAAGGCATTAGCCGATATGCAAGGGATAAGCGAATACATTTCAGAAGAATTGCTGGAGCCTAATCTGGCTGATAAACTTCTGGATAAACTGGAAAAAGCGATATATGGCTTGGAAACCATGCCGCTTAAATACCCTCCTGTATCGGATAAATACCTTCACGGCTTGGGAATCCGAAAGCTGCCTGTTGAAAATTACATTGTCTTTTATACTGTTTCTGAACAGGATAAAAAAGTAGCCATCATTAGGGTTCTGTACCAAAAACGAAACTGGATAAATCTGTTATAAAGAGAAAACCACTTTGAAATGCAGGCGGTTTTTTCTTTTGCAAAAAAGTTGAAAACCGCTATACGCCAAACGTATATAAGCGTATAGCGGACAGTTCTTAAAAGACCAGCTATTAAAAGTCAATAGAAAAAACGAAAAAACATTAATGACCTTGGCCGTTTCAGAGTTCGGTGCGAAACCGCCATAGATGGATAGCTGACAGTTATCAATAATAATTTCATCGCCTTCCTTCCCATAATTTTTTCAAGCTGGGCGATGGATTGTATGAGCGCTATTATAGTGGTTACGGGCAAGGACAGATACTAATAAACCCTATTCACATGGCTTGCGTATACTCCGCTTTTGTGAATGATGGAAATATGATAAAGCCGTATCTGCTGCGTGAAGGAAATCCGGCTCCCGAATATTGGAAAGAGTAAGTTTTCACAAAGGAAGCCGCAAATATTATAAAAGAGGATTTAATTCATGTCGTTGAACAGGGAGCCGGAGGACTTGCGAAAATCGAAGGCTTGACGTTTGCCGGAAAAACGGGAACAGCTGAAATCAAGTTGTCTAAGGACGATAAGGACGGAACAGAACTCGGCTGGTTTAATGTTTTTACCGCCGATGAAAACGAAGAAAAGCCTCTGCTAATAATAATTATGGTGGAAGATGTAAAAGACTGCGGGGGGAGCGGTTATGTAATACCAAAAATAAAGATGATTTTTCAAAATAGGTAGATAATTCTACTCAAGAAAACAAGTACGCAAGCCGTGCTTGTTTTTTTATTTCCGAAAAAAGATTGCTTGACTTTTGTATATTACTGGTGTAATATTTGACTATTACATATGTAGGGCGTGTTGATTAATATAAAAAAACTACTCACGTATCCAAAAGACTGAAATTGACAAAAATTCGTCCCCAAATTATTCTCTTATATGTGGACAAAGAAGGTTTTTTACGGTGTTTTGGGGATAACGTCCGCCATTTGGGCGAACTAATCCCATATATTGTGATTAACTGTTTTGAATCTCTGAGTCCAACACTAAAAGTCGCCTAAAATTATAGGCGATAGCATATAGAAATTCTGCTGCTTGATTTTTAAGTGTGCCTTTGTAGCGGACTCGTTTTTCCTGCTTAGAAAAGGTTCGTTCATAAGGGGAACGCAATCCGGAAATCCATCTGTCTTTGTCCTTGTTTTTATCTTTCATATTGTTTTTCAAGATAACCATAGGGTGGCAACCTCTTGCCTTGATTACGCCAATTGCAGGGATATATCCTTTGTCTGCCGTGACAGCTCCACTGTCGGGACAGACATATTGCGTGCCGTCAGCATCAGTCATGTTGGCTTTTGTGACCTTGACTTTATTAATCATACCGCTTTGCATATCAACTGAAACATGCTTTTTAAAGCCAAACCAGAATTTGGTCTTGCTTTTTGCCCCAATTCGTACGTCTTTGTCTTTGGAATATTTTTCGATGACTTCGTTATTAAATTTTTCATATCCATCAGAAATCGCTTTATCCCGTTCTTCCCACATGGAAAGTTTACTGATTAAAGCTGTAACATCAATAAAAGTGAATACTTCGGCCAAGTATCCTTTGGCTTTTAGTTGCCCTCTTACGGCATTAAATATTTGCTCTATTTCATCTGTTCCAAGCTTATTCCTAAATTTGCAAAATGTGCTGTAATCCGGTGTTTTCTCTGTTAAACTAAAATTACAGAACCATTTCCCGGCAAGGTTTTCAGCCATAAATCTTTCAAATTCCCGGTCAGATAAATTTTCCATGAATTGAAGAATAAGACACATTATGAGCCTAATTGTTGTGTATCCTGTCGCTCCAAGTTCTTTTTCTTCGATTCTGACTGCCTTTGTTATTTTTTGAAATCTATTAGTCCCTTTAGTTTTCGGTATGTATGCTCTTTTGACACTAATGTCTCTATATTGACCATCTCAATTTGATTATCATCCATTTTTTTCACCTATGCGTTTTCTTATTATTATATCACTTTTTTTGTCAAATTGCTATTTTTCAACACGCCCATCTGATAAACCTGATTTACCTGATAAACCTAATATGAGGACATTTAATATAAAAAAAGATATAACCCCACATATTTTTCGTCATACCTATGCCACGATGCTTTATTACGCTGGCATAGACATTCAAACTACGCACAGTATCTGTTAGGACACGCCACTATACAATTAACACTAGATATATATACTCACCTAGACACAGAAAACACAAGCTCAATAGCAGACAAAATTAATTCTTTTGTGAGTGGAGAAAGTGGAGAAAGCGAACAGATTACTAAAGAAGGTTAAAAACCTTATTCAGTCAAAAATCAGTCAAATGCAAAAAGAGGGCTACTACCAATACGGTAATAGTCCTCTTTTTCTTAGTGTTTATGCGGATGACAGGATTCGAACCTGCATGGTCTCCAACTGGATTCTAAGTCCAGCGCGTCTGCCAGTTTCGCCACACCCGCACATAAAGTTTATTATATTATTTTTATCTCCGTATGTCAATATACTAAAAATTGGGGGAGTGGACATTAGCGTACAAAAAGGAAATCTACAAACCCAAACGGAGGATAACGTTTGGGTTTAGCTTTACGGTACTTAGATTTTGCCAACCCAAAACGATTGTAGGCTTCCACGAACACTTCGATTACAGCTGTTAAAGTTTCAATGCTTCGTGCAAAACAACGGCTTCTCCATCGCAAAAGTGGTATAAAATGCCGCAAATCAGCGTTTATACCTTCTGCTGTAAATGTATCTTTTTTTCTGCCCCTTTTTGGACGTTCAATTTCCTGCTCGGTAACGTCAATAACTACAACTTTTATATTTGAGAGATTCTCACGCAACTCACGTTTCGACTTCAAATTGAAAACTCCTGAAGCAATTAACGTATCCCCAACCCATATGACTGCTCTGCCTATGGAACTTTTTCCTATATCATAATCATAAGCAATATGACGAAAAGTCCGATATTCACGCCAATACATCAGAGTAATAACCAAACAATCCAACACGGATAATTTAGGCTTCCTTCCTACTTTTTCTGTTTTGCTAAATGCGTATGCAGCATCTAATATTTTTAACATCCGTTCAAAAATATGTTTCTCTACTCCAAATATTTCTTTATATTTTTCATTATCTCATTTTATGCTTGATTGTTTGATAGAATTTGCTAATATCTTTAAGTTTTTATTACCGTCTCTGACTATAGTCGCCTAACTTAATAAATGCCATATTATGTCGATAAACATATATGGCATATGGTGAAGATTATAGAAGAAGAACCGTAGAGTATTATCAAAGGGAATAGCCAGGCAAAGGTTAAAGAGATATTCAAGGTGCATCAAAAACACTGCGAGATTGGGAAACTCGTATGGAGAATGGCAACTTGAAACCCGTATATCCTAAAACCAGAAAACCTAGGAAATTGCCTCCTGATGAACTTGCGGCATACGTAGAGCAAAACCCTGACGCTTTTTTGACTGAGTTCTCCTGATTATAATCCCATTGAAAAAATTTGGGCTAATCTGAAACGTTTTCTACATGAAACAACAATTCTCTCCAACTCATTACATTGTGCAATATATTGGTATTTTGTTTTAGGCCTTTTTTAAGTTAGCTGGCTATACTCTGCAAAACTTAATTTCCATGCCCAAAAGTTAAGATATTTGACTATTATGATTTATTATGTTATAATATGAATACTGATAACGTTATTGTAGCTCCGTCAATAGAGCAATTGATTCGTAAAAGATATGCTCATCCCTCGTAATGATATGATCGGGATGTAGTGATATGCAATGAAAAATGAATATTTATTCTATATGCTGGTGTAGCTCAGTCGGTAGAGCAGCTGATTCGTAATCAGCAGGTCAGCGGTTCAAGTCCGCTCATCAGCTCCATTTGTCCCATAGGCGAACCTTTTAAGGGTTCGCCTATGGGTATTTTTATGCTCTTTTCGCTTGCGTTGCAGTAAATTTCGATTCTGGCCTCGTCTCCGTCGTAGAGATAAATTAACGAGATTCGCCGTGGCTTCTTCGTTTTCTTTGAGCAACCGTTTGAGCCGCTTGACCGTATCGGTATTCCCCTCTTTTTCACGGACAGGTCAGATATTTTTTGTGCGATGTCATCTATGTACTCATCAGTCAGGACGGATAAGACGGAATCCTTTTCGACTAAATCTTCGATATAAGTTTTCTGTACCGACTTTTTCTTGCAGTTACCTCCGCGCCGTCGTTGGGTTACGCAACCATAATATTGATAAATTTCGAGGTGTGTGATGTTCCGCTGAATCCAGTCATGGCGCACTCGCAATGCCCGCAGAACAGTTTGGTGGTAAGTAAATAATAGTCCTCGACCGCTTTGGCTCTCGCCGGAGCTTTTTTGTTTTTCTCCATAAGAATCCGTACCTGTTCAAATGTCACATCGTCGATAATACGGGGAACGCCGTCGGGAGTCTCTATACCGCTGTATTTATAAACTCCGACATATCTGTTATTCGTTAAAATTAGCCGAATGGAGTTTTTGTTATACGGATTGCCCTTGTTCGTTTTTACGCCGTTTTCATTGAGATAGCGGATTATATCAGCCATTGTATTTCCCGCCAGATACATCTCAAAGATACGCTTGACAATGGGCGCTGTTTCCTCGTCTATGGCAAACCGCTTGTCCACGATTTTGTACCCTAACGGTAGTCCCGCGCCTGTATACAAGCATTTTTCGGCGTTGAGCCGCATACCTCGTTTAACCTTTTGTGATAATTCGGCAGAAAAATACTCAGCCATACCCTCTAAAACAGATTCTAACAAGACGCCGCTTGCGTCCTCGGCGATATTTTCACGAGCCGATATGACTTTAACTCCATTTTTCTTGAGCTTGGATTTATATGTGGCGCTGTCATATCTGTTACGGGCGAAGCGGTCAAGCTGATAGACGAGAACAGCTTGAAATTGCCGCTTGGCGCTGTCGGCAACCATTCGCAGAAATTCGGGACGGTTATCCGCTCCTGTACCAGAAATGGCTCTGTCGATGTATTCGGTGATTACTTTATAACCGTTACGTTCGGCATATTCATAGCAGACCTTCAACTGCCCCTCAATCGACTGTTCCGACTGTGAACTTGAGCTGTACCTTGCGTAGATGACTATATTGGTCACGTTGTTTCACCGCCCTTCGTCACCATGTCGATCAATGTTTGCTTCAGCTTTCCATTCATTGGCGATAACGGGTCAAAGCACATTTCAATGAACTGCTTGAATTTTTCATCGTCCTCGGAATACTGCGGGACAAAACTATACAGCTTCCCGCCTGGATTATCCGTTCTGCCAAAGATATAATCAAGCGACACATTGAAATAATCGGCATACCATACTAACAATTCAAAAGGCGGGTTGGCTTGTCCGTTTTCATAACGGTTTATGCTTGACTGTGTTGTGCCGGACAATTCGGCAAGCTTGGTTTGCGGTATGTTAATGCTGTCCCGAAGCGCACGGATTCTTTGTGCGACGGCTTTCATATGGCAACTCTCCCTCGAAATCATATATGTTCATTTTAACTCTGATATCGGTTATTGTCAACGCGGTTGTTGTGTATAGATTAAAAATTACATCGGGTTATGCGTTTTGTACTGGAGGTGTCGTCCTAACATGGCGAAAGTTTGTGCGCTATTGCGGCTGGGCGCGAAGAAAGCTGAATGGTATAATGTTTACAGGGTAAATATGCGAAAAGGAAAGTGGTGGAAAGATATGTCGGAAATTAAATCATGTCAATTCAACATCGACAACGCTTGTATCGAAATCATTTACAGTAACGACAGTATGGTAAGCATCTATACTCCGATGGTTGAAGAATCCCTGTGCACAACGATTCAATCGCGATCTAAACTGGACCGGCTGATTGAAAACGAGCCGCTTGAATACGCTCAAATGATTCTTGACGGCACAGTGCAGGAGTATCTTGACCAGATTGACGATATCGAACGGCAGCAGATGAAAAGCTATATCGAGAAACTTGCAAAGCATTATCCTCCGAGCATCGCTGAGGATATCGCGAGAGAAATAATGATGTATAGTTAAGACGAATGCGACAACGACTAAACGGCGCTTGCAAGAAAATACCTTGCAAGCGCCGTTTTATTATGTTATTATATTGTCGTATATTAAATAACGATAACCATAAAATAAATATCGGCAGGTGTATTATGGGAAAGACCGTTGAACAACTGCAAGCGGAACTTGACAGAGAGATAGCGTACACCCGAAAGGTCAACGATAAAAACGCGGTGTTGACGGATCAGATAAATGAATTCAAGAAACAGCTCAGCGACTCCATATCAAAAGTCGAACACAATAAAATCGTTGATGCCCTATGCAAAGAGTACGAACACAAGCTGTCGAAAATTAAAATACAACGGTCGCGAACACACAATGAACGTGGTGCAGGGCGCAAAAGAATCGCATCAAAAGAAGTCATAACGAAAGTTATGGAATTACGCGGACAGGGGTTGTCACAGGCTAAAATTGCCGCAAAGCTATCAGAGAAACTGCAAATGAAAATCGGACGCACCACGGTTGGAGAAATCGTGCGGGGGAATTATACGCCGTCTAATAATGAGTGATTTTTTGCTATTTCTTGTATTATTCGCAATAATGATGTATAATAAATTTGTTGCTTGTAACTGGTAAAGCGGGGGATGGGAAATGGAATGGATGACCGTTAAAGAGGCCGGAGAATTATGGGGGATTACAACGCGACGGGCGCAGTACCTTTGTTCCAATAACCAAGTCAAAGAGGCACAAAAACTCGGTAATATATGGGTCATCCCGAAAGGAACACCAAAACCGCTTGATGGCCGCACGAAAAAAGCAAAAAATGAAAAAGCAACGTGACTTTAATTTCATTATTTATTATAATAAAAAGTAGGAGGCGCGGCTTTGACCGATTACATAAGCAATTACTATAAATCCGTTTGCGAGGCATACCGCCTTGGAAATATTGAATCGTCTTACAACGCGCCTATAATCACCCTGCTGACGCAATTCGGCTGTACGGCGCGGGATATGTCCGGCGAGCGTAGTGGTCAGATGGGAGAAAACATAGATATAAAGCTGTGGCATAGGCGACGTAGACGTAACCGAAACAGAACCGTTTGCGGGTGTTGAAGTCAAAAAGGTTGATGGGATAGATGCACGAGCAAGAGGGCAAATCAAGTCCGAAGCCGACCGTTACGGCAACGCCATTCTGACAGATAATCTTGTATGGCAATTCTGGCGTTCCGGCGAAAATAAGATGTATTCCGGTGTTCAGCTTATCGAACGAAACGGCGATAAACTTATCCTCAGACAGGAAAATATCGAGTTGTTTTTGAGCCTTGTCGAGGACTTTTTACTCCGCGATCCGGCGCAGATACGGTCATCAAACAAGCTCGCGGAATATATGGCGATGCACGCGCGTACAATCCGTAGCGTAATAACAGGTATCCTCAAAGACGATGGAAACGGCAATCCCCTTGTAGACGACAGGCAAAAGAGCCTGCCGATGTTCCCCGAATTATACGGACTTTACAGCAGAATCAAAGGTGATTTACGCCCTGCGATGACCACGCGAGATTTTGCCGATATGTACGCGCAAACCATCGTTTACGGTCTGTTTATCGCCCGATATAACGACACATCGCCGGAGAGCTTTGACAGATACGAAGCAATCAAGTATTTGCAGGAAGAATCGGCATTGCTCAAACAATTCTTCATGCACATCGCCGGTTCCGGCAAAAAGCATCCGACTCTCGAATCCGTTATAGACAAGCTCTGTGCGCTGTACCGAATATGCAATATCTCAGACCTGCTTGGGCAAGACGAACATCAAGATACGATTATTCACTTCTACGAGGCAGTTTCTGACCTATTACGACCCCGCGCTCCGTAAGTCGCTTGGGGTGTTCTACACGCCTGTTCAAGCTGTGCGATACTTGGTTTCAATGGTAGACCGTATTCTTGTTGAAGATTTCGGAATACAGGGCGGTCTATCCAACAATGACAAATTGACGATAACTGTTCCTTCCGCGCCATATCAAGTTTCAAAGAAAAAATGGTCTGATAAAAAAGAGATTTCTGTGCCTCGTGTCGCCATACTCGACCCAGCCTGCGGTACAGGTTCATTCGGCGCGGAGATTATCAAATACATCAAAAACACCTATTTCTCCGGCGCGCGCGAGGCGTTCTACAAGAGCTATATCCAGAGCGAAAATGGCTTACTTTCGCGGTTAATCGGCTTTGAAATTATGATGACCAGCTATGTCGTGGCGCATTTGAAAATCCGGCGCACGATTGATGAAACGCTTGGTCACGCATCGGAAGTGCAGTTGCCGACCAATATTTTCCTCACCAACACGCTTGCGCCGCCGCATTCCAGCCTTGAACGCGGCGAACAAATAACATTATTTGACTTCTCCGCCGCCATTACCGACGAGGCGTATCACGCAGACACTTGGAAAACGCGCCGCCCAATCAAAGTAATAATCGGCAACCCGCCATACCTCGCCGCATCCACTAATCCATATGATATATCTGCGTACAAAACTGAAACGGACGGAATTACTGATTTCGGTGAACGCAAGCATTGGTTGAATGATGATTATGTGAAATTTTTCCGATTTGCCGAGCAAATTATCAACGAAAACAATGAGGGTATCCTTGCCTTTGTTTCTAACAATGGCTACTTGGACAATCCCACCTTTAGAGGTATGAGGGCAAGTCTATTAAGAACATTTGATAAAATCTACATTGTTAATTTACATGGGAGCGCAAATAAAAAAGAAACTGCACCTGATGGTAGTAAAGACGAAAATATTTTTGATATTATGCAAGGCATAGCATTATTTATCGGCATAAAGAAAACATCGAATCCTACATGGGCAAAAGTGTTTTATACACCGATTTATGGGGACAAGGGATGAAAAACTGTTTCAATCGTTGAAAAATAATGATTTTTATGAATTGGCCCTTGATAACGCGAATGGCATATTATATCCCGTTTGGTAACGGATGATAAAGCAGCATATGAAAGGGCGTGAGCATAGCTGATCTTTTTCCAGTCAATGTAACAGGTATAGTTTCTGGCAATGATAGAAGCTGCAATTGCGGCAACAAAGAGCGAATTGAACCGTCGCATAGATGCTGTAAAAAATGCCATTAACGACACACCAATTAGTAACCTTTGGGGCAGATTCGGTAGAGGTCAATCAGCAGAAAAATTCAAAAACGATGTTTTATCGCCCGAAGGACATATAACACCCATATGCATTTCGTCCATTTGATTCTCGATGGACGTATTATTCCGGCGACTCGTGTGGGTGGGTGCTTTGGCCTCGCGAAAAGAAAACAATGGGACATCTTATTAGCAAGCACCAACCAGCCCAATTGGGGAAAATATTGGTTTGGTTTTCTGCAAAACCTCAAGAAGTTTCTTTTCGCCGTTCGTGGCAAAACATATTATTGCACACCGTTTGTTTTCTGCGATGTGTGAGATAGCATATATTGCACCCTTATATTTGCGACATGATACGATAATTGACGGCGAAGAATGGGACGCAAATATCAATGCCGAATCATTTGCGAAATTAACTCAATATTTTCCCGTATCACCGTCACCGATTGAAACTATTCGATTACGTTTATGGAATATTGCATGACCCTGTTTACTGTGAGCGGTTTGATGAGTTCTTAAACGCGATTTTCCCCGTGTTCCGGTGATAAACTGCGAAGCCGATAAGGACAACCCCGATGCTTTCTATGTCAGCGAGGATATGTTCCGCGCCTATGTCGCGGCGGGAGAACGCTTGCGTAAACTCCACCTTATGCAGGAAAAAATTCCGGCGGAACTTGTCATCGAGCCAAACACATCTGAGGATATGGAGATCGGCTCGGTTAAGTATAAGGATGGAGTGTTGCATCTGAACGCCAACAAACGGATATTTGGAATCAGTGCTGACGTTTGGGATTATTGCATAGGCGGCTATCAAGTCCTCGATAAATGGTTTAAATCGCATAAAGGGCGAGGCGCTTACGATTGACAGCTTCGAGCATATAGCGAACATCGTCGGCTTGCTCGCGGAAACGATAAAGGTGCAGGAAGATTTGAGAGGCTTGAGTGAAATATAGTGATAGGCTATACGATTTTATATTGAAATGGGGCAAGTTATACTTTTCAACAGAAGCAAACCAGATATAGGACTACATACCCGCCCTGCTACACAGGGAGCGGAGTATTCGCTTGTTGAACAATTCATTGACTACTACTGTCACACATTTATCCGTAACAATAAAAAAATGCAGCTGGCCGTATTCGTGGAACCACGGATTGAATCAGGTTTTCCTGATGTTGTTTTCGCTTCATATCTTCCATCAATCACCGAAAATTGGTCTGATAAGCGAGAGGCGTTGGATACATATGATTTAAAACTCCTGTCATATCTCTGTAGCACAAATGACATATTAGGTGCGAAGTTAATTACTAAGCTCGGTTTTTCTGAAAAACAGACCATTACTTCTCTCGAAAAGTTAATGGATGCTAAATTAGTTTCATATCGTGAACGTGGTTGGCGTGTTCGTGAGTTACGTGATGTTTTTAGCTTGACGAAGCTAATTGCAGTAGAAGCTAAATTGAATGACATAGGTAAAGTTGTTGAGCAGACACATCTTAACACATGGTTTGCTTCGCATTCATATGCACTTACAAATTCCGCCCACCCACAAAGGGCGTGTTGAAAAATAGCAATTTGACAAAAAAAGTGATATAATAATAAGAAAACGCATAGGTGAAAAAAATGGATGATAATCAAATTGAGATGGTCAATATAGAGACATTAGTGTCAAAAGAGCATACATACCGAAAACTAAAGGGACTAATAGATTTCAAAAAAATAACAAAGGCAGTCAGAATCGAAGAAAAAGAACTTGGAGCGACAGGATACACAACAATTAGGCTCATAATGTGTCTTATTCTTCAATTCATGGAAAATTTATCTGACCGGGAATTTGAAAGATTTATGGCTGAAAACCTTGCCGGGAAATGGTTCTGTAATTTTAGTTTAACAGAGAAAACACCGGATTACAGCACATTTTGCAAATTTAGGAATAAGCTTGGAACAGATGAAATAGAGCAAATATTTAATGCCGTAAGAGGGCAACTAAAAGCCAAAGGATACTTGGCCGAAGTATTCACTTTTATTGATGCTACAGCTTTAATCAGTAAACTTTCCATGTGGGAAGAACGGGATAAAGCGATTTCTGATGGATATGAAAAATTTAATAACGAAGTCATCGAAAAATATTCCAAAGACAAAGACGTACGAATTGGGGCAAAAAGCAAGACCAAATTCTGGTTTGGCTTTAAAAGCATGTTTCAGTTGATATGCAAAGCGGTATGATTAATAAAGTCAAGGTCACAAAAGCCAACATGACTGATGCTGACGGCACGCAATATGTCTGTCCCGACAGTGGAGCTGTCACGGCAGACAAAGGATATATCCCTGCAATTGGCGTAATCAAGGCAAGAGGTTGCCACCCTATGGTTATCTTGAAAAACAATATGAAAGATAAAAACAAGGACAAAGACAGATGGATTTCCGGATTGCGTTCCCCTTATGAACGAACCTTTTCTAAGCAGGAAAAACGAGTCCGCTACAAAGGCACACTTAAAAATCAAGCAGCAGAATTTCTATATGCTATCGCCTATAATTTTAGGCGACTTTTAGTGTTGGATTCAGAGATTCAAAACAGTTAATCACAATATATGGGATTAGTTCGCCCAAATGGCGGACGTTATCCCCAAAACACCGTAAAAAACCTTCTTTGTCCACATATAAGAGAATAATTTGGGGACGAATTTTTGTCAATTTCAGTCTTTTGGATACGTGAGTAGTTTTTTTATATTAATCAACACGCCCTTATATTATACATATATGATATAATTCAAATGTATACAAACAGCTTTTAATAATAAAACGGAGGTTTTTATGCAGGAGAAAATGAAAAAATATCAATTAGAAAAGAAGCAAATAGACGCGCTCTTAGAAAGGCTTTTGATCGCGACAATTTCAATGGTTGGTGAAAATGGTTATCCCTATGCCGTTCCGATACATTTTGTGTATGAAGGCGAAAAGATATATTTTCACGGTTTGTCGAAAGGGCAGAAAATAGATTGTATAACGGCGGATAACAGAGTGTGTTTCACTGCCTATGAAATGAAAAAGCTGTACCTTGCCGAAGAAGGTAACCCCTGCGGCACCGGCACACAATATGAAAGCGTTGTTATTTTGGGAAACACGCGTATTCTTGAAGCCTTCTCTAAGAAAGAGCAAATTCTTACAAAAATAATTGAAAAATACTCTCCTCAGGTGACGAATAAAAAAATGCCTGAAAACATGATAAATGGAACCTGTGTGGTTGAAATTACACCGGTCGTCTGTACGGGTAAATACCGTGATTAAACTGCAAACAAAAAGGGCAAGGCATCTGGCCTTTCCCTTTAATCGCTAACTTAATTTATACCTGTTCTTGAACTTTTCTACCTGACCGCCATCCTGCGCACGGAAATTTTGCGACCCTGTGTAAAAGGGATGGCATTTTGAGCAAATCTCAACTCTGATTTCAGGTTTTGTGGAACCGGCAACAAACTCATTGCCACAGTTGCATTTAACAGTCGCCTGATGATATACGGGTTGAATATCTTTTTTCATTGTGTTCACCTCTTTCTAACGTTATCATAAATACATAACCGAACTATTATAACACGCTCTAACTTGATTTGCAACTTTAATTTTTTAAAATACCACTTGATAATTTCTTGCAAATTGTATACAATTTACCTGTTGTTTATATTATTGTGTAACACGTAGTATTGGCTATTAAGGAGGATTTGCAAATGAGAAGTATCAATATTGTTATTATTGAGGATTGTAGGGATTACAGCAACATTATTAATGATTTTTTCATAATGTATACAGAGCAAAATAAATATGGATATGAATTTAACGTCGTCGGAAGGGCTTATAACGGAGAAGATGGTATTAATCTGATAAAAGAATTTCAGCCCGATATTGTTCTTCTTGACTTGATCCTTCCGAATATTGACGGAATTAAAATCTTACAGGAGATTAATAAGTCCTCTCTTGAAAAAAAGCCTATTTTTATTGTATTGTCCGCGATCAGCAATGAACAGTATCAAAATCTTGCCTTGGCGGAAAATATTGGCGCTTATTTTATAAAACCAACCGACTTTTCTCTGATTGCTGAAAGAATTGTCCAGCTTTTGTTTCATTCCCCAACTGTAAAAAAATCAAACGACACAATAAAAAGCATCGCAGAAGAATCCTCAAACGAATTCCTGATTAAAACTATAATACAGAGGACTGGGATTTTACCCAATCTAAGAGGCTATACTTATTTAAACCATTGCGTTTTGCTGTCCATTAAGCATCCGGAGTATTTAGACGGTTATCTGACAAAAATTCTTTACCCGGAAATCGGCAAGCAATTCAATACAACGGGTGAAAGAGTCGAACGCTCAATACGTCACGCAATAACAAAAGCCTGGGAGGGAGAGTCGTATCCATATTTTTACACTTTGTCCGAAGCGTCAAAGAAAATGTACGGCCAAAAGCCGACAGCCGGCTTCTTTATATCGACGATTGTAAGTCATTTCCAGAGTTTACTTGGATAAACGCCTTGTTTTATAAGTTCTGAAACGGCGTTAAGAACGGTTTCCTTATCCTCTTTATATGTGAAGCCATACCACTTGTCTTTTTGCCGCAATACTTTGACTCTGGCCTTTTTGTCAGCCAAAAGTTCTTTTATAATATTTGGTAAGTAAAACTCGTCAGACAGTGAATTTTTTTCATTTAGGCTACTTAAGAATTTTGCGAAACATTTATCGGCCTCTTTGAAAAAACTTTTTTGGAAACCCCAGCAATTCATGGATACCAGAGAGTTTCCGTCTATAGGCAGTTTTTTGTCATTATCCTCATAAATAATCCCACTATCGGTTTTAGTGATCTTTATTATTTCATTTATATCGGTCAGATTATTTTCGTTGTCTATGCTGCAAACTCCGCGGGACACATAACCCTTTTCGCTGACCGTATTGTTCAACGCATAACCGACCATGCAATAATTATAACAGTCCCTGTCGTCTCTGACTTTGGAAAGATAACCGAACAGTTCGGAAAACGCCGAATAGCCATAAAAATCGTCCGCGTTAATAACCGCGCACGGCCCGTCAACAAGACTCCCGCAAACAAGCGCCGCATGTCCCGTGCCCCAGGGTTTTTCTCTGTTTGTGGGAACGAAAAAACCTTCCGGCAAGCAAGATAGTTCCTGAAAAGCGAACTCTACGTCAATGTGTTTTGAAATCCTGTCCGAAATTCGCTCTTTAAAAGCTTGTTCCATTTCATGATTAATGACAAAGATAATTTTGCTAAACCCCGCCCGTTTCGCGTCGAAAACCGAGTAATCGGCTATGACTTCCCCCGACGGGCCAACCGGCTCAATTTGTTTCAATCCGCCGAAACGGCTTCCGATTCCTGCCGCTAAGACAATAAGAGTAACTTCCATTTCTTCCCCCTAAAGCAATTCCAATTTTAAAGTCATTATGCATTATTTCGATTTTTTAACAACTTTTAGCCGCGTGAACTCGTCACGCTCACGTTCTTCAAGCGTTTCCTGTATACTTTTTGTAAGTCTCTCATATCTTGGGATAGTTATGTTTTTTAACGCGTTTGAACGTTTTTGAGTCTTTCTGATGCTTATGGCAAGCCGGTAGGCCGCGGTTTCGATCATGGATAGCACCACGATCAAGTCTTTGACTATGTTAAATTTTATAAGAGCCTCGTCAAGGCTTGAGGACGTAAACGAAAGACTGTAAAGCGCCTGCGAATCGGTACTGTTTTTGTAAGAGACCATTGGTATTTCAACGCCCATGATTGACCTGGTTTTGATGTTAACAGTGTTTTCAAGCGGAACCCCATAGCTGGTTTTCTCAACGTCATAAATCCCAATCTCAATATTCGCTTTTTGAAGCGCCGCGTAAGCCTCCGCAAAAACCCTGTTTATATCATCCTGGATTTTTTTGCCTTAACGTTTAGTTCCATGATTTCCCGAATGAGTACATTCCGCTTTTTATCAAGAAGCTCATAGCCCTGGTTGGACATTCTCAGGGTATTTTTTGCCAAAATCAGGTTGCCTTTTGTTGGAAAGGAATTAGGATCCACTAAGCATCCTCCCTCTCAAACGGCCGGTAGTATTTCTCTAAATATTCAGGCTTAACCCTGTCGAGTTCGGAACGGTCAAGAAGGCCAAGTATATTCCAGCCTTTATCTATTGTATCCATGATTCCGCGATTTTCAGAGGGTTTTTGAAAAATAAAATGCTCTTCAAACATCCTGCCAAACTCCATATAGCTTTTATCAAGGTCAGTCAGTTCATCTTCACCGATAACGGAGGCCAAAGCCCGGACGTCGTTAACATGGGCGTATGAAGAGAACAGCTGGTTCGCTAAATCAGCATGATCCTCCCTTGTATAGCCTTCGCCGATTCCGTCTTTCATAAGTCTTGAAAGAGAAGGCAAAATATTAATGGGCGGATAGACGTTTTTTTGCGTCAGCAGCCTGTCTAAAACGATCTGTCCTTCCGTGATATAACCGGTTAAGTCCGGAACTGGATGGGTTATATCATCGTTTGGCATTGTTAAAATAGGGATTTGCGTGACGGAGCCTTCCGCGCCTTTTACGATACCAGCCCGCTCATACAGCGAGGCCAAATCGGAATATAAATAACCGGGGAAGCCCTTTCTTCCGGGTATTTCGCCTTTCGCCGAAGAAAGCTCTCTAAGCGCTTCCGCGTATGCGGTCATATCGGTCAATATAACGAGAATATGCATTCCCTTTTCATAGGCCAGATATTCTGCGACTGTCAAAGCGGCGCGCGGGGTTATAATCCGCTCAACAACAGGGTCGTTAGAAAGGTTTAAAAACATGACAACCCTTTCAATCGCTCCGCTCTCCTCAAAAGAGCGGCGAAAATACTCCGCTACGTCATATTTTACGCCCATTGCCGCAAAAACGACAGCAAACTTTTCATCTTCTCCGCCTTTCTTTTGCTTTTTTCCAAGCGAAGCCTGGCGGACAATCTGCGCCGCGAGTTTATCATGAGGAAGGCCGTTGCCGGAAAATATGGGGAGCTTTTGTCCTCTTATAAGCGTTATAAGACCGTCTATCGTTGAAATCCCGGTTTGTATAAAATTTCTTGGATAAACCCTGGAAACGGGATTTATCGGCATCCCGTTAACGTCTCTTGTGGTTTCCGCGAAAATTTCGCCCATCCCGTCAACCGGCCGTCCGGTTCCATCGAAAACGCGGCCAAGAATTTCTTCTGAAAGCTTAATTTCCATGGGTTTTCCCGTTAATTTTGTGACCGGCTTTATTAAATCTAAATCATTAGTGCCTTCAAAAACTTGTATAATGACTTTGTCCCCTTCTATCCGGACAATTCTTCCAAGCCTCTTTTTCCCGGAAGCCTGAACCTCAACAATTTCGTCAAAAGAAGGATTTTCAACCCCTTCCAGAATAACGAAAGGGCCGTTTATTTCAGAAAAACCAACATAATTTAAGGACATAATATCAAACTCCTTAGAAAACTGCCATATGCAAAGCAAGGTCACATCTTTCTGTATTCACTGTAAAAATTATCAATTTCTTTTTATAGTCTTTTATTTTATCAATCTCATCATTGCTGACGTTATATTTTATAGAAATTACCCTCTCAAATATATCGCTTTTTTCAGCGTACTCATGGGCATATTTTTATCAATCAGAATTTTACACCTGTCATAGAGATATAAAATAACCTCCATCATGCTCATCTGCTTTTCAAACGGAACAAAAGTATCATAGCTGTGATAAGCGTTTTGCTGAACAAATCCAAGTCTGATTATCCTCGCGATTTCAAGCACCAATTTTTGGGAGTCAGGCAGAACGTCCGCGCCGATAAGCTTCACAATCTCCATCAGCTTGCTTTCCTCGTTAAGAATTCTAAGGAGTTCGGCGCGGTATTTTACAAAGTCTTTTCCGACATGCTTGTTATACCAGGGAGTTAAATCGTCCAAATATTCACTGTAGCTCGTTAGCCACTGTATAGCCGGAAAATGCCTGGCATAGGCCAATGAGCGGTCGAGAGTCCAAAAACATCTTACGAACCTTTTTGTGTTTTGGGTAACCGGCTCTGAAAAATCCGCGCCCTGCGGCGAAACGGCTCCGATGATGGTGATAGAACCCTCTTTGCCCGAAAGCGTCTCGCAAAACCCGCCTCTTTCATAAAAGCTCGCAAGCCGTGACGCAAGATAAGAAGGAAAACCCTCCTCGGCCGGCATTTCTTCAAGCCTGCCCGAAATCTCTCTTAACGCCTCGGCCCATCTTGATGTGGAATCCGCCATAAGCGCCACGTGATAACCCATGTCTCGATAATATTCCGCCATTGTTATGCCGGTATAAATGCTGGCTTCTCTGGCCGCCACAGGCATGTTTGACGTATTCGCTATAAGAACTGTCCTGTCCATAAGGCGCTTTCCGCTTTTTGGGTCTTTAAGCCCGGAAAACTCCTCCAGAACCTGAGTCATCTCATTTCCTCTTTCGCCGCAGCCGATATAAATAATCAAGTCGGCGTCGGACCATTTTGGCAAACTGATGCTGAGTCATTGTTTTG